>JBAMJR010000537.1:110000-135000 GCA_038501785.1 Myoxocephalus aenaeus
AGCTGCAGAGTTTGTTGAGTTCGTTTCACTATCAGGCTTTTCAGTGAGATCTTTATCTGCATTACTTCTGCTGAAAATTAATCTATAAATACTACTGTTGCAACAAACAAAGGGCATATTGCTGCAATATCACAGTGAATTGGGCAATGGAAGATTGAATGTACCAGATAATGGCCAGTTAGCTTTAAATAAGAGGTTTTAGCTGGTTCAGAGATTATATATATATATATATATATATATATATATATATATATATATATATATATATATATATATATATATATATATATATATAAAGGCAATAAAGTGGTCCATGAAGACAAGATGTGAGTTTGCAGTCACCTACAGTTCCTCCTCGGTATTGTGGACGTTGGTTTATGGCATTTTGACGACTTTACCCTTGTTGTCTGTCTGCAACACAACATTCTCTCACACTAGAAAGGTTTCAGTTTGACCAGGACCGGGACCACCTTTGTTATTGGACTAATGTTCCCCTCTTTAGTCCAAACCATGATGAGGATGGATGAGGTGTCACACATGTAGTTTAGGCTCCTATCAAACAAAAAATTCCTAAAGTCCAGACCAAGCGAGGCAGGTGTGAAAGGGCCCTAAGAGTCGGCAGCCAAGCTAGCGGTCCTGTGCTGAAAGCTAACGTCCTCATATACCATGAGCTGATCTTTCAGTTATTTGGTAAACTAAAGTTTTGAACCGATTATAATTAAACTAGAATTAAATGGACTTGTATGGTAAATGGACTTGTATGGTAAATGGACTTGCGTCTGCATGGCACCTTTCCAGGCTTCAGACCACTCAAAGCGCTGTACGCTACATGTCATCATGCAAGGGGCCCCCTGCAACTTGGGTGCAACTTAACCCATAAGGACCCACGGTGTCACAGGTGTCACACGTCCTTTAAGTGTTCTGGAAAGTTCCATAAACAGCTTCATCCTTGATTTTAACTCATGAAGTCCCAAAGTGACACCTACTGAACATCTTGGTGGGTCATGTGACAGGGTCATGTGATTCTGTGTTCCCATAACAACCTTTCCAAAATGGCTGATCCAGGTTGTGACAGATCTGAAGAAAATGCTAAATTTAAAAAGCTTGTCTTTCATTGTCAAAGGTAATATTTACCCATTGTAAGAATCATAATGCTTAATTAACATGTCCTTTAATGTATTGAACCTGCTGTGAGCACATTTCTTGAAGAAACTGATCAAAATCAGATAAAAATCGTTGTGACACATACGTCACATCGGGACGTTAACCTAAAAATTGCCGGAAAAACCCAGTGTGACATTTATGCACAATGTGAAAAATAATTATGATCTGCTCAGTTAATTTGGCTGATTCAATAATATTTAGCTAACATATTTTATATTGTTCAATCCAAAGCATATTAAAACAAATAAAACCCAAAAAATCATGTTGTAATTATGTAGTTATTAATACCATGTTTTACCATTAAAGCCCAATGTGATGTAACATTTCAAATATTTAACAATATTTTTGAAAAAAATGTCAGAAATGTGTTCTACGTGGTCTATTTAGTCTGTATTATGTCTCCCATAATTTTCCTTGAAGGAGAAATGGGTCCGGGTTCTTATGGGTGTCTTTCTTGCCCAAGGACAGCATCGCACCGCCGATCTTCGAGTCTGGAAGACGACCCGCTAAAGTTAAAGAGATCATCAAAGGCATTAGGATTCATCCTCTGGGCACCATGAATGTGTGTACCAAAGGTCATGCCGATGCATCTAAAATATATTTTTAGGGAACAAAAACAACAAAGATGTCCGCCTCTTGGTGCGACGGGGTGCAAAGACGAGGAACCGCCAAAGTCCGTTGGTTTCGACGTTCATTTAGTGAATGGATTAAAAAACGCATGAATGACAAGAGATCTCAGGCGGACAGAGACAGACACAAACCACTTCTCCATTTCGGGCCACCAGAAACATGCTCATTCATGCAACAGGAAAGGCAGGAAGAGGAAGAGGCCTCCATCACCCCCTATACTGCCCCGCTCTCTCTTCCTCTCTTCCTCTTTCTGCTTAATAATAGAAAGTGGAGGACGTTCTGGACCCTGAGTGTCGCAAGTGTTCATTTAACGTGTTGCGTGCAGACGGCTGTTCCTTTGAGAACACGTTGCTTTCATGTCGGCAGAGAAGTGTGAAGAGCAGTTTAAAGGAACAACCTTCAAACTGTGACGTCGCTCTCGTTAATCCTTCACGTGTCTGTGATCCTTATGCAAAAATAATATTTTGAGCAAAAACTTTTTTTTTTTGTGCCGCATGCTTTCACACACTTTTGACTATATGTATATGAAGTGGCCGTGGTCACTGAGACGTCGCCGCTGTGTTTGTGAACTGCAGTTTTGAAGCCTTAACTTCTGTATTTTGGCCATCGCCATCTTGGTTTTTGAAACCAGAAGTGACAGACGCTGAAGGTTCGGTCTACATACAACCGAGCGCTTATTGGGATGTTTTGGGTGACCAAACACGTTAAATTAACTTTCATTAACTGAAAACACACAGTGAAAAAGTTAAAGTTGGAAAACGAAAACATGGGCGTTGAGGTAGCGACCTGTCAATCACCTTGTAGCCCCGCCCTAAAGCGTCCCCTGCTTTATGGTCTGTTTGACTCTAAATGACCATAATTTACTAAATGAACATCATGCTGTATTGAAGAAGACTTCTATACAACCAGAGGAGTCACCCCCTGGTGGCCAGTAGAGAGAATGCAGCTTTAACACATGAAGCATATACTTCTATACAACCAGAGGAGTCACCCCCTGGTGGTCAGGAGAGAGAATGCAGCTTCAACACATGAAGCATATACTTCTATACAAACAGAGGAGTCACCCCCTGGTGGTCAGTAGAGAGAATGCAGCTTTAACACATGAAGCATAGACTTCTATACAAACAGAAGAGTCACCACGGTGTGACGTCGCACTGTGTTTCACCAATAATTGATTATATTTCAACGTTTCCTAATGGGACCTATTTAAAACATAGTGTCCGACAACACGGGGACGAACGTCAAACTATATTACTCACCTTCAACCAGCGCAGACCCGATCCCCTCCATATAGGTACAAAGAAAGGAAAATGTCTCCCAGTAGCTTAGATATCACAACAGTTGACCTCGGACTGATTGCTCTGGGTCAACAGGTTCCTGGTCGTTGGTCTTCTGCCTGCACAAATCTATTTGAAGCCCTTTTTATTGAGAACGTTTTGCAACCGTCACAAATTGGAATCGCCGCGGGTGAATAGTTTTGAAGCGGAAATATTTGCAGGCGAGTATTTCTCATATTTGTGTTGTTTATTTGTCAGAAAGACAGAACCAGGGCACGTCGAGCCGCCGCCGGCCCAGAGAGCGTCTTCCCTTCCTGCCGAGCCGCCGGTCGGCCCCACTTACGGTTAACAGTCATTCAGTTACACTGCTCCTATTGTCACTCTGCCAATATTGTACACAGGCATAAACAAAACACACTGTCCTATTGAGCTGAAGTTAATCCCCTGCCGGCCTCTGAACACACAGCCACAGACGCTGCTTTGTGCGATCCAAACACCCGTTGAGCCCCGTGGAGATGTCCCATCACATGCCTGTCTATCCGGTTGCTTATTATATTATTTAGGGAAGAAGCTCGAGGATGTTTTAATGTCACGATCCAGTGAGGGAACATTTTGTCTCAGGATCCATTTGTGGTTTAACTTTTTTTCCCCTTTGTTCACAAAAGTACTGGAGCTGTGAATCCTCTGGTTTGGAAAGACTTTGAGACCTTTAGACGATCACGATGGCGCCTCGGTCCCGCGCTCTATGCTACTTTTTTTAGTTTAGTTAGTCAGATCCAGCAGGGAGGAAACCTTTAAACACCCGACGATCCACTCGCCAAAGGTTTTTGCCGTTTTTCCTCAAAACCTGAAAGTTTAATAGAGCATCCAGGTGGAGGAGCAGCGGCTAGAGGAAAAAACTTGTCAAACGTGCGACAGCGGGGATTTCGAACTGCGCTCCCCGTCAATCCATCTGGCGAATGTTCGCTCTGCCTCAGGCTTGTGTTAGTGCGGCGCTCCAACACCCGGCTGACCAGATAACCAACATGCGGCACAAACACCCAGACTCCCCCGCTCGTTGTCTTTGAGGAGCAAGAATTGCCAAAATACCAGTTTACCACCAGGGACAAACACACACTGCAACACCGTAATAAAGAAAGCAATCATCGCGTGGTTCATTTTCTCCCGACCTACGGACAGAAATTAAATCTGCAACGCCCGCGGTGAGGACTGTGAGGAGATGGACCAACGCTGGAGTGGCCTGCATCCACACTAATGCGTTAAAAAAGGACCGGATCCCGTACAACCAGACCAGAATGACCCAGCGTCAGTTTGGCTTCAACCACAGGACTTTCACCCCCCACCCCAACTGCTCTGCTAATCAAACACCCACCTACACCCCTGCCACCTCTTCACCTCTCACAACCGACCCCCCACCTGCACTGGGGAAGCAAAGAGGATGTTGAGTCTCTCTCTTTCCCAGACAGAAGATCAGGAAGGCCCCATGCTGTCCCCCTCCTGCCTGAACGTCTGTGCTGACCCCCGTATCTTCATGCAGATCTTCAACCGATTCCCTTGGAGCTTTGTGAATTCCCCTCCTACTTCAAACGCTCCACGATCACCCCGGTCCCCAAGAGACCGTCCATCACCGGATTAAATGACTACAGACCCGTCGTCCTGACGTCTGTGGTCGTGAAATCGTACGAGATCCTGGTGTTGACCCACATGAAGCACATCCCAGGCCCCTCTGCAGTTCGCCTACCGGGCCAACAGGTCGGTGGAGGATGCGGTCAACATGGGACTGCTCTACATGCTGCAACACCTCGACTCCCCGGGGACAAACGCAAGGCTTCTGTTTGTGGACTTCGGCTCTGCGTTCAACACCATCATCCCCGGGAATGATTCAACCCAAACTCTCCCAGCTCACCGTGACAGCCTCCAATCTCCAATCTCCAATCTCCCAGGACCTGAAGTGGGCCTCCAACATAGACACCATCTGGAAAAAGGCCCAGCTGCTGCTTCCTTCCTACTCCGCTATCATCCAGCCTGTTCTCTGTTCTCTGTTCTCTGTTCTCAGTCTGTCCATCACCATCAGGTTTGGATCCTCCGCCAAACAGAACAGACTGCAACGGACTGTCGGGTCTGCAGATGAGATCACTGGTGCCAGCCTGCCCTCCATCCAGGACTTGTACGTCTCCAAGGTCAGGAAACGTCCCTGCAGACCCACCCCAACCTGGACACAACCAGTTCCACCTCCTCCCCTCTGGGAGGCGCTACAGAGCGCTGGACGCCAAAACCACCAAGAACAGCTTCTTTCCACCGAGTGTTCGTCATAATGCACGATTACCTCCATTTCCTTGTCATTGATGTTGTGTTTTATGTTCATATATATATATATATATATATATATATATATATATATATATATATATATATATATACTTTTGTGTATATATTTATACAAAGTAATTCAATGTTTATGCCTACCTCTGGTGTCCTTGTTTTCTGTTCATTTGTCTATTTCTGTGTCTGTACGTTGAGACAAATTCCTTGTATGCGTGTGCATACATGGCCAATAACGCTGATTCTGATTCAGAGAATAAATAATGAGAATTATTATTATTTAAACAGCACATTTCTTACAGGTGCACATCTGAGAGTTTTCATGTAAACAAACAGTTACGTCGACGATAACATTGTGTTTCTCACCAAATATCGCAGTCTCATTTTACACCTCACAATTGCGTCGTATACGGATGTGATTTAATACACACACACACACACACACACACACACTATATATATATATATATATATATATATATATATATATATATATATATATATATATAAATACTTACAAGAGCAAAGACTTTAGAAACAAAACATATTCTGGACATACAAACATTTGAAGTTTCTGCTCCCATATTGAAAATTGATGTTACAATAAATTAAAACATAAGTTGGAGTCAGGATTTGCTCCATGAATTCAGGATTATTTATAGCATTAATATTTGGCCCCTTGCTACGAGCTGTAAATACAACGTTGACATGTCATCTCCTTTAATAGAGTTCCTGACGCTCAGAGCCAACTTGTTTTACACATAAAGACGCGGAGCGGTCCAAGATTCCTTCTTCCTTTTTAGCTCTGGTTTGGTCTCCACCTCCTTCTAAAGGAACTATCTGACCCTTTAGCTGCTAGTCACCAACTTTGTGGAGCCCCCCAAAAAAAGAGCCGAAAGACACAAAAATGCTCTGAAAGTGCAGATTTGGGAGGACAATTCTCCGTGAGTTCGTCGCTTTTGCGTTGACCTTTTTTCGTCATTCGATCTGTTGTGAACGATCTGAAAGACGCAACAATCACAGAGCCGACAGATGAACTGATGCTGAACTCACACTGGTTCATCGCAGGCGTGCTGCGGACCAATCAGAAAGGAGAACGGACGCACAGCAGAGAGACTCACTTGTGAACTACAAGTGGAGAGACAGAAGGACCGTCTGAGGCCAACCACAGAGTTGTGGAGTTGGCAGCTCCTCGATGTTCCCGACGTTCCCCTAAACTGGAACTGTGGAAGATTCTAGGAACCTCGGCAACAAGGAGGAGGAGGAGGAGGGAACAGGGCGGGAGATCAGGGTTAGCGTGGTGGAGCGGTGTAACCAGAGGACTTTATTTTTAGTATCACAAGAAGAAAGAGACAGAGAGAGAGAGGAAGGCAGAAATAAATTAATGTATCTTCATGGTTGTAAATATTTATCCGTCTGATCATTTCAGCGCGACGCTCCGCTGCAGCTCCATGCGTCACGAGTCAGTTTCGATCGGCCCGTTAATCTCACTATTTAAAACAAAAAATGAAAGAAATTAGTAGCTGGCATTTCTGCTTTAGCTCACAGTGAGAGAGGCAACATGCAATGGAAACAGATTAAAGCAAATTAAATGATGACGTGATTGAAGCATGTGACGACGGGACCTTGTGCTCCTCGTCGTAACCTTCCTCACATTCATCGACGTGTCCTCGTGCAAAGGTCAAGAGGACGTGTCAAAGGCCGCGGCCCTTTCAAAATAAATGTCCGTCTCCGCAGGAAACCGCTCAGTTAGTCGCCATCTTTTTTTTTGCAACCGATGAACGAAAGTGACCATAGTTGCCGGCAGCGACCTGTCAATCACCTTGTAGCCCCGCCCCTAAAGCGTCCCCTGCTTTATGGTCTGTTTGACTCTAAATGACCATAATTTACTAAATGAACATCATGCTGTATTGAAGAAGACTTGAAACTAGAGATTGAGACATAAACTCATGTTTACAATGTTTACTGAGGGAATACATCAAGAGAAGTAGAGTCATTTATATAGACTTCTATACAACCAGAGGAGTCACCCCCTGGTGGTCAGGAGAGAGAATGCAGCTTTAACACATGAAGCATATACTTCTAAACAACCAGAGGAGTCGCCCCCTGGTGGTCAGTTGAGAGAATGCAGCTTTAACACATGAAGCATATACTTCTATACAACCAGAGGAGTCACCCCCTGGTGGTCAGTTGAGAGAATGCAGCTTTAACACATGAAGCATATACTTCTATACAACCAGAGGAGTCACCCCCTGGTGGTCAGGAGAGAGAATGCAGCTTTAACACATGAAGCATATACTTCTATACAACCAGAGAAGTCACCCCCTGGTGGTCAGGAGAGAGAATGCAGCTTTAACACACGAAGCATATACTTCTATACAACCAGATAAGTCACCCCCTGGTGGTCAGGAGAGAGAATGCAGCTTTAACACACGAAGCATATACTTCTATACAACCAGATAAGTCACCCCCTGGTGGTCAGGAGAGAGAATGCAGCTTTAACACACGAAGCATATACTTCTATACAACCAGATAAGTCACCCCCTGGTGGTCAGGAGAGAATGCAGCTTTAACACATGAAGCATATACTTCTATACAACCAGACTTCTTTTTCAAACCCCCTCACAGCGAAGCCTTGTATTAACTTGAGTTTAATAAGAATAAACACTGTGTATTTCGTCCCCCATCACTTACAAGAGAAGCTTCAGTGAATGGTTCTTTGTATGGCCAGTATGAACAGGAGGAATGAATACAAAACCAGGTGTATTTTTAGGAGTTTTTTTGTGTGTTTTTAGGAGTTTTTGCGCTCACAATATCGTGATTTACTGCGTTTTACTTCATCGACGTTTCATCTCTGCCTGGACTTCACATCAGAGCGACATTTATCTTAGTTATTGTCTCTGGATGAAGGCAGGAAACATGTCCACCATCAGCTGATGCCAATAAAGAACACCAGCACGCCCGCACACACACACACACACACACACACACACACACACACACACACACACACACCACCCGCAGTATGAAGGGAACATGCTGTAGTCTTTTGGATGCTCGTCTCCTTTCGCCATATTTGGCAACCCGTTTGCTGCCACACACACACACACACACACACACACACACACACACACACACACACACACACACACACACACACACACACACACACACACACACAGGACTGAACCCAGGAACCTGACGAACCCCCTCCTCCTCCTCCTCCTCCTCCTCTTTCAGGTTCACTGGGTGATCTTCTTGGAATCAAGAGCAGCAACACTTTTTTTGGACAGCTGGTTGGCGGGAGTTTCTTCTTCTTCTTCTTCTTCTCTCTTCGTGACGCAGTGTTGGCGGCGTGTCGCTGAGCCGTTCCACATTTGTCGGGTTTAATTTCAACCGCATGCGTATCGTACTTTATCAAAAAAAAAAGACGAACGTCTTCATAATACGACTTTCATAAACGATGAAGTGAAAGCGTTTACTCTTTCTCTCCGAGCCCAAAAAAAAAGAAGCTTACAGCGCATCGACGCGTTTATTTAAAAACGCGAAAGTGCCTTTAAAAAGTCACCGGCGGACTCCCGAGCACGTGCTCCGGCAGAGATGGCGCCAACGCCGCCGGTTGGCTGGCCGTCCGGCAGCGGCAGGCCACGCCCCCCCCCCACCACACCCACGCGCCGGCATGCAGAGAATAAATGCGGCACTATGTCATCGCCGTAAAGGAGGGGGGACGCGATCTGTGTAACTGAAACCCAACACTCGCTCTATTCCGGGCAGGAATGCGCCGCTCGGCGCTCCGGAGGCCCCGGAGAATATCGGTCAAGGGTTCGTCACAGGTCTGACACCTGACTCGGCCCTCGAGAGCCCGATGTCCCCATCACCTCACAGCTGTAGTAGATTGGATTATACATATTGAACAGGATCATACGGGTTTCTTTCAGACTCAATTTTACATAAATACATAAAATTTGGTCTCTGCATTAACACTTCCTTAGAAATGTATCATCCTCAGCAATGGGACACTTCAACTGTGGGGCCAGGGATCGAACCAGCGACCTTGGGGTTGCAGGACGAGCAACAAACAACCGTGAATGTAGTCAAACATATCTAGATGTCTGTATTCGGGGAATAGAACTAAATAATTTGGGATTTTTTAGCATAGATGATGTTTTTTATGTTATAAATCTATATTATTATTATAATTTGTTTTGTTTCTCTCAGAAGGTAATGGTCAAATATATTTAAAATACATAAACAATAAGATCATTAAATGAAATAACAAGTTTAAAAAAGTGTTTCTGATTCAAGACGTTCTGTCCTTTATCTTCATTCACTTTTTATCAACAATGCATTTGTTGTCAAAAAGCAGGAAATACATAATGTACACCATGTGATGCTTGATTAATAAAAGTCACAATCTGGTGGCATGAACTAAATTAAATGAGTGGCTTCTGCCCCGGAGGGATCATGTTACATTTGATTATAAAATAAACTGAATGATTTCTTTGTCTCCGTCTCCCCGACGCGACGCTGCAGAATAACTGTTTTCATTTGATTCCACGGGGCTTTACTGCGCGAAGGAATATTAAACTCATCTGATGATGAAATATGGACTCGGACTGCTCCCTGCTGCTGGAGACGGCCTTATAGAGAGCTCTTCAAGAAACCACACACACACACACACACACACACACACACACACAGTCAGACTGACGTGGCATCCAAACGGCACATGGAGTGATGTGCGGAGAGAGAGAGAGAGAGAGGGGGAGGGAGGGAGAGAGAGAGAGAGGTACGCTGAGAGCTTTCCACTTGGAGGGATTTAAAGGGGGAGGTCCAACTTTAAAGTTCCATCTCACACACACACACACACACACACACACACACACACAACTTTGGAAACCTAAGCAATACAGAAACAGACGAGTATATTCACGTGCAAAAAATGCACATTCTGTTCTTGGTGAAATGAAGCGCAGACTATTTCAGCTCCACACACACACACACACACACACACACACACTAGGAACCCCGTATTTAGCTATATGTGCACACAAAAGGTCATAAGGTCAAAAAACTGACAACAATAATTAAAAACAACATCAGACAAAAGGTTGAGTGAAATTTTTATTTTTTATTATTTATTTCAAATGCCTATATACAGTTATGAACATCGTCTCCATTTCTGCTAACAAATCCCCTTAAAATCTTTGTGCCCGAGAGCTGTGATTCAAGTAAAAAGGTGAGAGGAGATAAGGTGAGAGGAGATAAGGTGAGAGGGAACGACTTGAGGTAGACGAACACTGGAAATGTCTTTTCCTCGTAAACTCGTAAAAAAAAAAAAAAAAAAAAAGAAGGAAAACAATCAAAATAAAAGAAATGTGACACGTGAAAAATTTAAAGTGCAACAGGTGTCACTTTAAAACTTTTTTTGGGGTGATTTGATTCCTGACGTGAAGCTCGATGCCGGACCAGTCGCTGTGGCCGAGGCGCTCTTCGTCGCGGTCGCTCTTCCTCGGAAGGCGGCGCGAGGCGATGAAGGTCGCCAGCTGCTCCTCCACGGCCGCGACCTCCTCCGGCTCCCACGTCCTGCGGAGACCTGGAGGAGCGACGGACACACAAATCAGTTCCTCCGAGTCTGTGGATCGGTTGTGGACGCGCGAGAGAAAAGGAGGAAGTAGAGAGTTTAGGCTTTTATATGAAATAATGATGTTTTTGATGGTCTGCGAGACGATGGAAGTCTTATAAATAACGTTTATATCACCTGATGTCTCCGTTAGAAGAGCTCAAGAGAGGAGAGGGAGAGTTGGAAGGCTGTTTTGTTTTTATTTATTTATTTCATCAATGATGAAGTGATCAAATTACACAAAAATATAATTGTATGCAATCGACCTATAAAGCAAATACAGTAACACAGTTTGATATCAAATTAGGATTTATGTTCTTCTTTTTACCTTCGAGTTTTGGATACTTGCAGCGAGGCGCCTTGGTTCCGTCCTGAGGTTCTGCAGGCCGGAGGCTCACGTATGACGCTGTGGAAGAGGAAGAAGAGGAAGGACGAGGAAGAGGAGAAAGAAGAAGAAGAAGGACGAGGAAGAAGAGAAAGAAGAAGAAGAAGAAGAAGAGAAAGAAGAAGAAGAAGGACGAGCAAGAGGAGAAAGAAGAAGAAGAAGAAGAAGAAGAGAAAGAAGAAGAAGAAGAAGAAGAAGAAGAAGAAGAAGAAGAAGAAGAGAAAGAAGAAGAAGAAGGACGAGGAAGAGGAGAAAGAAGAAGAAGAAGAAGAAGAAGAAGAAGGATGAAGAAGAAGAAGAAGAAGAAGGACGAGGAAGAGGAGAAAGAAGAAGAAGAAGAAGAAGAAGGACGAGGAAGAGGAGGAAGAAGAAGAAGAAGAGGAAGAAGAAGAAGAAGAAGGACGAGGAAGAGGAGAAAGAAGAAGAAGAAGAAGAAGAAGAAGAAGAAGGACGAGGAAGAGGAAGAAGAAGAAGAAGGACGAAGAAGAGGAGGAAGAAGAAGAAGAAGAAGAGGAAGAAGAAGAAGAAGAAGAAGAGGAGAAAGAAGAAGAAGAAGAAGAAGAAGGACGAGGAAGAGGAGAAAGAAGAAGAAGAAGGAGGACGAGGAAGAAGAAGAAGAAGAAGAAGGACGAGGAAGAGGAGAAAGAAGAAGAAGAAGAAGAAGAAGAAGAAGAAGGACGAGGAAGAGGAGAAAGAAGAAGAAGAAGAAGAAGAAGAAGAAGAAGAAGAAGAAGAAGGACGAAGAAGAGGAGGAGGAAGAAGAAGAAGAAGAAGAGGAAGAAGAAGAAGAAGAAGAAGAAGGACGAGGAAGAGGAGAAAGAAGAAGAAGAAGAAGAAGAAGAAGGACGAGGAAGAGGAGAAAGAAGAAGAAGAAGAAGGAGGACGAGGAAGAAGAAGAAGAAGAAGAAGGACGAGGAAGAGGAGAAAGAAGAAGAAGAAGAAGAAGAAGAAGAAGAAGAACGAGGAAGAGGAGAAAGAAGAAGAAGAAGAAGAAGAAGAAGAAGAAGAAGAAGAAGAAGAAGAAGGACGAAGAAGAGGAGGAAGAAGAAGAAGAAGAGGAAGAAGAAGAAGAAGAAGAAGAAGAAGGACGAGGAAGAGGAGAAAGAAGAAGAAGAAGAAGAAGAAGAAGAAGAAGGACGAGGAAGAGGAGAAAGAAGAAGAAGAAGAAGGAGGACGAGGAAGAAGAAGAAGAAGGACGAAGAAGAGGAGGAAGAAGAAGAAGAAGAGGAAGAAGAAGAAGAAGAGGAGAAAGAAGAAGAAGAAGAAGAAGAAGAAGAAGAAGAAGAAGAAGAAGAAGAAGAAGAAGAAGGACGAGGAAGAGGAGAAAGAAGAAGAAGAAGAAGGAGGACGAGGAAGAGGAAGAAGAAGGAGGACGAGGAAGAGGAGAAAGAAGAAGAAGAAGAAGAAGAAGAAGAAGAAGAAGAAGAAGAAGAAGGACGAGGAAGAGGAGAAAGAAGAAGAAAAATTACAAAAGAAAAATATAAATGCTGAAGTCTTAGTCACAGCACAGAGACGTGGATTAAAGCGGAGGATTAATTCAAATGAAAGCTGGTGTCCGGTCTGAGTGCTCTGCAGCAACGTGACCTCATGAGCTCGGTCCACTTCAGCATCCTGTGTATAGAAAGACTCACGCCGTGAGCCCGACTCGTCCATCTGCACCGCCTCTGCGAGTTGGAGGAGAAGAGAACGACCGTTATTTTTTTAATAAATGCAGAAACTCGTGTTGAAGGTGAAATAATTAAAATAATTAAAATAATAAAGTACCGTCGGGGTCGACGCCGACGTCCTCCAGCCTCCTGCCGCCGCCGCCCCGGTCCAGAGCCATGAACATTTTGCCGATCTTCGCCAGCGGCAGGGTTCCCTCGGGGAGTCGGTAGAACCGCCGGTCCGCCCTCGCGTCCCGCCCGAGGAAACCGGCCAGCCGGTCCAGCTCCGCCTCCCCGAGGTTCAGCACCTGGGACAGCGTCCCCGTCTGCTCGCGCAGTCTCAGGGAGGTCAAACCGTCGGGGCTTTTAGCGCCGCAGAACCTGGCGAAGAACTGAAGCGCGGCCTCCCCCTGGAAGCGGCCGCCGGCCAACGGCCTGGCGAACAAGAACGCGTTGCCCGGAGGAACCCGGCACTCCCGCCGCTTGCCGACGAGCAGATCCAGCGCCTGCCGCATGGCCGGGGTCAAAAGCACCGCGACCTTTCCCCCCTTTTCCCCGCGTACCTGTATCCCGCCGAACCCTCGACAGAGTTCCTTTTCCAGCGCCGAGAGCGACGCGTCGTTCCCGTCGTCCCCCGGAGGATCCGGGGACAAATACTCCGAGAGGCTCATGTCGGAGACTTCCTCCGCTCGCCGCCGGTTGAACAAGACGACCTGCGCCAGCGTGAGCCGCGTCAGCAGCGCCCACCTGCGGGGCGTCGGCTCCCGGAGCAGCTCCCTCTGGAAGCGCCGCTGCTGCGCGTCCAGGTAGGAATGCAGGGCCTGGACGTCTCTGGTGAACTGGAGCAACGGGGGCGCCTCCGGCCGTCGGTCCGAGCAGCCGTCCGTCAGCAGCCGGCTCCAGCTGGCTTTGTACGCGGCGCGGAAGTCGCGGGCGTCCCACACCGCGGCGCGGTCGCCCCGCTCCGCCGCCCGGCTCTCGGCGAGCCGCGAGATCGCCTTCAGGTCGCGGCCGAGTTTGAGGGCGAGGCTCGGCCGCCCGTACGTGCCGGTCTCGCCGTCGAAGCCCGACGCGCGCTTCACCGCGCGCACCGCGTGCATGAAGCCGCCGGCCGCCACGTGGTCCCGCATGGTCTTCAGCGGGCCGGTTTTCCGGGAGGCGATCAGGAGCGACCCCAGCTCCCGCAGCTTGTGGCCGAGGCGGCCTTCCAGGCAGCGTCTGTAGAGATGCTCGCCGTACTCCACGAGGCACGCGTCGGATTTCACCGCGGCCAGGACGTCGTCTTGAGCCATCAGGCTCAACACCGAGGAGAAATCGTCCGTCGGCGAGGGGGCGGCGCCCGGCGTCCGGTCGAGGGGGTCGGACGCGTCGCTCACGTCGGTGGCGTCCGACTCGTAGTCGCTGTCGTCCGATCGGCAGTCCGAGAGCGAGTCGGAGAGATCGCCCGAGTCAGACTCGTCCATCTTTTAGGAGGAAGGAAACGGGAATTAAATTAAAAGTCAGCGCGTCGTTAAACTACCCGTCGCTCACCCGGGTGCGAGAATCTGGATCCCGGTCGACGACGTCCACTTCAGAGTCAGAACCGGTCCTGAACTGGTCCATCGGAGCCCTGAAGATATTTAAAAAGATATAATAAAAAAAGGTATGATAACAGAACATGGAAGCGGACGTTACTTTAGGGTCGTGATGAGAAAGCAGTTTGACTTCATGCGTCAGACGGTCAAATCCATGGCTTTCATGATGACTAATACTAACAATGTGAAGATAAGTATTGTTGTCGTCATTAATCAGGTGTACACAAAGATGAGCCCCCAATTATTCTTTTATGTTAATGACCAGAAAAGATTAAATTAGAGCAATTCAAAAATACACTGACTGGTCCCCATTGTATCACAAAAACTAGATTTGACTTCAATAAATAAATATATATATTTTTTTTTTCTTCTTAACAACTCATCAAAGACAGTTACTTTAGTAATCCCGCATGGGGACACGTTTTCACTACAGCAGCATTTATACGTACAGGTAAGCAATGAAATCTATATGTTTTAAATGCAAAATATATACAAAAATAGATTATTATAATTATAATTATTAGATTAAATTAACTAACAAAACAATAGTGCAAAGACGTAGCCAAACAAAAGCTGTAACGCCATTATATTAATGTGATTGACTTTATTATGATCATTATTATTTATTGTAAATGTACCCATGACTATTTCCTCCAAATCCCCATCTTTGCACATCTTTTCTTATTAAAATACATTTGCCGCTTTCATTTTATAAGATGTACTTGTAGATACTGTCATTTGGTTGTTGTTTACCGGTTGCACTTTTTTTAAATTGTTTTATTCTATGTCTATTGGTTTTATTACTTTTATTGCTCTATTCTATGTCTATTTGTATTGCTTTGTTTATTATTTGTAATGCTTTATTGTTTTATTCTATGTCTATCTTTATTGTTTTTGCTTTATTCTATGTTTATTGTTGTTATTATTTGTATTGCTTTATTGTTTTATTCTACATAAAAGGTTATTGTTATGCACCTTCCACCTGCAACAGTACAAGTGGCAAATAAACCAGTTTCAATGTAATCAGATATCCTGTATTATCTTACACATTAGGCTAAAGTAATTAAAGTAATTAATTAATTAATAAGTGGTAAATCTACCTTGTTCACTTGCTGCTTCACCTCCTTTTTGTTGTGTTTCTACGAGTTAAGTCACTTTTAAAAACGTCTATTCGTTTGTGTTGCTACGAGCGACACAACCCACGTGACCGAACGTAACGCGGCTCTCCGTTGTCGTAACTAGTTGAGGGAACTGACGTAAACTGACCTGGCTCTCGCGCGCGGCTTTAACGCTGTAGTGTAACGCGGCAAATGACGTCACATCGTAACTTACCCCTTTGTTTGTGTGAACGCCATTTTTATAACCTGATGACGTCCCGCGCTTCTTCCCCCTCGCGTACCGGCTCGCTTTCTAACCTGTTGAGTCAGAGGAACGGTTGTTTTGTTTCGCGGGTTTGTCATATAGGTCCCACCCCTTTTGCGTGTGACGTCACACGCCGGCCCGCTTTCCAGGTGTTTTACCATGACAACTTAAAAAAATATGATGTATTTATTTTATACTTTATACTTTTTAAATAATGTATTTACTCATTTTTTGTCAAAAGAGCTTCAATAACAAAATTAAATATTTGATGAAATTTTTTATATTCTTCCTGTTGTTATAACGTGTCGTCCTCTTTGTTTAACTTTTCTTTTTACGGCTCCATGCTATGAATTGTGGGTAATTCCCTTGGGCAAAGTCTGCGGCCCAAGAAATGGTGTAAATACAAAGACTTTTTTAAACAGATTGAGTGCACATTCAGTCAGAGGATACAGATTTCACGCTTCTTAAATCTTCATTCACGCTTGTCATTATCTTCTCAACCTTTAATTAACCACGGAGCTCAGTCAGCTTCCTGCTTTGAACAACACGTACACACACACACACACACAGCTCCAGAGCCAGTAATTAACACCGTAAATGCACGTCTCCGTGTTTGTTGGTGAATCTCATCGTAATTATTGCCTCATAAAAAACGTCCACATCCTAAAACGTGATGATACGAGCTGCTGCGAATGAGGAGGTCAAAGGTCAAGGGAGGGAAGAGGAAACGTTCATTCATAAATGTTAGACACTCGTGGTGAAACACTTGATTTAAAGAGTAAATCATAAGCATAACTTATGACTTTATTTATTTGATGTGGACATTGCAGTGACATTATAATTCATAACATACATCTATGCACAAAAAGATGCACTGTGTTGAGTGTATAGCGAAACGCTAATTTCCAACACCTGTCCACAGGAGTTTTATTTTTATTTTTATAATAGAATAAAATGTGATAAAATAGAATAAAAAAGAGAATACATCCACAGATACATACACAAAGTAAAAGTTTGTGTTACAGGCGTGTTAAATGTGACCTTTATTAAAAATGGTGTTGTACTTTCATAAGCATAACTCACGTCCACGTCTTTGAAATACCACCTGACACTGAGGTGAGCAGGCCGGTTAACCCCTTAACGTCCACCTCCTCTATTTCGGTAGTGGTCCGCCGACAAATTAAAGCAGATGTTGCTGTTTTGTGGTGAATTTACAAGGATTCATGACATTGTTGGATCCCCAGACTGCGTTGTAGGCCGGGAGACATCATAAGGTTTCAGTTAGTATATATATATATATATATATATATATATATATATATATAGTAAGAGTCTGGTGGTAACGTTAGTGTATCTGGAGTCAATGAGCCGCTCGCTGCCGACGCATTCCTACTCCCAACCCGTCAAAGAGGCTCGGCGGTCAATACATGCTTGTTACACGCAGCGTGACCTTTCAAAATAAACTTCTGGGAGTAGTCTGGGAGAGAGATCTCTCGCTTTATAGTGAGATAATAACGTGACTTTTCTCTGTAAAAGGTCTTCTGTGCTGGTAAAGTGAAACAATGTGTTGGCAGCCTCAGCAGGAAATGAAGCTTCGCCCCCCCCACCCAGTTTCAGTTGATTTTGATTAACCCTAACCCAGGGGGGGGGGGGGGCATCAGCAGGGCCATGGCAGGAGGCAGGACCGGTTCCAGGCCGGTTCCATCAGCAGGGCCAAAATGGACTGAAAATAAAATAAAAAATTGACCAAAACACAGTCTGGTCTTTTGAAAAGGTCTCAAACCGTGGAAGTCTGCAGCCGTGGTATTCAGCGGATGCTCGGCAATGAGAAGCAAGAGGATTTGATTGTTGCTACCTTGCTGGACCGGGATAAACGTCCCACAATGGAGGATTCATGGATGCATTGAGTAGGGCTGGGCATCAATAAAAACAACCCAGTAGCCAGTAGTATCGACATTTCTCCATTCAAACGATACAATCGATCCTAGAAAATAATATATATATATATATTTATATTTGCATGGTTTTGCACGAGGCCAATCACTGCACATGACTGACACGTGTCGGAGAAGACGGGTCGTAGCTGGCTGAAACTTCCTGGTTTAGGAGGACCTTGATTCCATCAGAGAGGTCTGCAGGTTTCCATCTCGGTCGGGCGGATCGGTCCTGTGTTTACTAGCAGAAGGCATCAGGTGGTCCATGGGTTTGGGTGTTGGTTGGGTTCGGACATGGTATATGAAACATTATTATTAATAGACTATCTTCATAAGGATGTTCAAATGCAGAAGTCCTTTAGCTCGAATGACTAATATGCTCAGAAAGAGGTGAAAAGTGACTTGGGTGTGGGTTTGTCTTTGAGACTTTTTAGGAAACACCCTAATGTGCGGCAAGGCACAGATTTACCAAAACGCATCTGTCAGCAGTCTGACCGCAGCCGCGCAGACGCTTGTGCAGACAGACCGAATCCTCGATATTTAAAGGGTGTTGAATGAAGAACTTTGCGAAATGATTTGGATATATTTGGGTTTTGGAAAAAGCCCGAACTTCCCTCCTCGGCGTTGACTCACTGCACCGACTCGTCTGCTTGCCTTCAGTTCCTCCATAACAACAAATGAACCGGAGGATTTAAAGAGTCAGGGGTGACTCTTTAAATCCTCATCTGTAAATATATAAAACGGCTCGCGGTGACATTATGAAATGGAGCTCGGACTCAGGCGGTGTGCAGCGGCTGGAGAAACCTTCCACCATTGTTGAACTGACCCTGAAGGCCGTGTTGGACTACAACTATACACAGCAACCAGCTTTGAATCAAACAGCTTCACAGAAATCAATCGAGAGAAACAAACAACGGCGGTTCCAAGTCTTTTTGGCTCGTGAGCCCTAAAACCCTGAATAAGTCGAGTCCCCTTCCATCTCACAACCTCTCAAGGGGCCCTAACTCCCAGTGTTGGCTCCACTCATCTACAACCAAACTAAAGTACTTTCAAACACAAGAGAGTGATGCAGATTGTATACAACTATATATGTTACATCACTGCCAAAAGGTTTTCGTCAGCAACAATATGTTTTGACCCCCACTATCGATCCTCAAAGGGACAATGTGTCCCTTTTTTATGTGGATGTCCAATCAGAGTTGGTGCCAAACGTAGTCGATTGAAGAAATAAACTCCCCAGTGTGCTACATAGACCCAGAAAGCTGGACGACGATACATTTTAAGGTGTTTTGACTGACAGGAAGAATCTTTTGGTTTTGTGTACCGTAAAAGTCGGGTTACGAGCCGCTACTACCGTTAGCTCCCCACTGTAGCCAGCTGGGGCTCCTGCTAGCGCTCCGTTACTTCCCCGCTAACTTCCGCTAGCTCCCCGAAAACCACCGAAGGTAGCGAGACCAGGCTCGACATCCGACTTGGGCAGAGGGGACGCGGGCAGTAGCAGCAGCAGCGGCCGGTAGCAGCAGCAGCGCTAGCTAGTAGCAGCGCTAGCTAGCGCTGCTCCTAGCTTGCTACAGCGGGGACACTGACCGGAGGTAGGAGCGGCTTTTAACCCGACTTTTACGGTACATGGACACAAATCGTCTATTTCTATTTGTGTCACTCAGCACAAAAACAGCGTTAGAATCCTTTTTTTCGTGGTGGACACACAAATTAAATACTGCTATGTGACTATGACATATACCCCTTTGGATTGGTCCAATAAACACAGGATTCTCAGCCATGAGACTGGTGTTCGACGCCGCTTGCCCCACACGTTTGTTGTGGTTTTGTTGGCTGAACCCTGATGTTCATGACGCCTACGCCCAACTCTACATAGTTACTTTAAACCCAACCATGACCGTTTTTCCACGAACCTAAATAAGTTGTTTTGTTGCCTAAACCGAATGTTAGTTTTGTAGCTTAACGTCGTCCCGATCGACAGACGATTGTGTTCCTCAACACAAAACCAATAGATTGCATTTCGTGATATGTCACAGACTGCCGTGAGACTGTGATGACGTTCAGCCGTACTTATTTGAACAATGCATCTTGATACATGAAGGCACTGCACTCACTCAGCTTGGTTAATCAACACAATACGCACTGAGGAATTTATTGTTTCAGTTGCTTACATTTATGCTGATTGGACCTCCACATGAAAAGTGTTGAATTTTCCCCTTGTTTGGTCTTTGGTTGCACCAATTGACCGTGAAATACTTCAACAGTAATTGGACTGGATTTGGTCGAGTTCAGACATTCATGGTCCCCAGAAGATGAATACCAGATGACCTTTCAGACCAAGTTGTTCTTTAGGCCCAATGATATCGTTGCATCTATCTAGCAATTTAGTTTTCTGGTGTGTAAAGAGTATCGGAGTATCACAGGGCTAAAAACTGAGTGAACTGCCTCAATGTATTTCACTAAAGAGCCACGTTGTCAGAAAAGCCGAGTCATTAGTCATACAGGAGGTGTTTCGGATCATTTCTTCTGTTAACGTCTAAAAAATGCTCACAACTGTATTTACTTGCAATAAAGATGCTTGGAAGGAAGGAAGGAAGGAAGGAAGGAAGGAAGGAAGGAAGGAAACCAATGTAAGCACTTGTTTATGTTTATAACGCTTTGCCAAACCACCGCTACGGTTCATTAAGTTGTGTTTTAAACCTTCATCTGTTGTGACTCTATGAGCGTACAAAGCACCGACCTCAGTGTGAGTCACTGTGACTCAGAGGCAAAGAAGAAGAAGAAATCGGATTCAAATGATGGTGGATTTCTTTTCTTTTTTTAAAGTTTATTATGTTCCATGTTTCTGCTTCAGACGACACAATGAGTCAAATCCAGCTGTCCATTCTCTGAGGGAAGTACCGGCATTTCTAAAACGGTCTGCATCTGGTTGGCAGCGGAAATCAGTACAGGAAGTGAATCGCTGGATCGACATGTCCAGAATCCTTCCAGAACACTCCTGTTCCCCTCTTTCTATTCGGACCTTCACGGTGTCTGAATAGTCTTGGGACCAATTGGGCATTCAATTCAGTTTATTTTGTACAGCCCAAAATCACAAATACAAATTTGCCTCGGAGGGCTTTACAATCTGTACACATAACATCCCTGTCCCGGGACATCACATCGGATCAGGAAAAACTCCCCAAATACAGATAGTAAAAACCCTTTCACAGGAAAAACAGGAAGAAACCTTCAGGAGAGCAACAGAGGAGGATCCCTCTCCCCGGATGGACAGAAGCAATAGATGTCATGTGGCCAGAATGAACGTAACGGAGTTACAGCACATGCAATGAATATGACAGAAATTATTCATATAATGAGTAGTAGGCATGGACCACGATCCAGAT
Source organism: Myoxocephalus aenaeus (assembly GCA_038501785.1). NCBI lineage: Eukaryota > Metazoa > Chordata > Actinopteri > Perciformes > Cottidae > Myoxocephalus > Myoxocephalus aenaeus. The sequence continues at coordinate 131,304 of JBAMJR010000537.1, forward strand.
AACCATGATTACACCTGTATTAGTTGGTTGAATCACTATAGCTGCATTTTTTAGTTTTAACTGCAATTTCCATCTATCTTGAAACTGTCTGTGTTCATCATCCATTTTCCTTTCTGGTTTGGAAAGAGACTTTTTTGTTGTTCGCAGCCAAACAACCAACCAGGCGTAACCTGCTCTCTTCTTATCCACAACTGCCGGGCTAGCATGTGCTAAACCTAAAAGATCACCTTTGACCTTTGACATTTTGAGCCAAACTAAATACATTACGCCCATTGTATATTAAGGGATAGTTTGAATTTATATGAAACAACAACAATGCTCTTTTGACAGAGTGAGAATATTTTTTTTTTGTTATAGGTAAACACTGTTAGCTCTGTCATTTATACCGTTAGCGACGTTAGCTATGAGCCACAGGCTCAGATGCCGCCATGTTGAGAGCCTTTAAGAGGCAATCAGACGGCTCCTAATCTAGTATATCTTTTAGTTAATTTTTAAGGAGAAGCTGCAATGTTATGTTTGCACTGGGCACATAATTATAAATAATGAGACGATGTATTTCGTTAAGACAGACATTTATTTTCTCCAATGAGCCGGTTCTGCTGCTCAAAACTAGCTTTTATGCGTCTTAATCTTAAAGTATGTTCTCAGTTTCAGTTCAACAGAGTGTAAAAAGTAATATAAAAATAAACAGTATTACATGGAGCATGGTCTCCTACCACTTCTTTAACACTCTGGGAATTCCTTTGAAAGCTAAACTTCCAGTACACTGGAATGATTTTCTTACTGGGGCAGCACTTTAAATCACTATATTTAAATCTGTAGTTAGAAGCTACTGAAATGTAATCATTTAAATTCCAGAGAAACAACCGTTATCTGCGACCCGGACGTCCAGAAAATGTTCACTTTTAAACCAAACACAGCCCAGTTTTAACTTCTTTTATTTTTTCGTCTAGACTTCTTTTGAGCTGCAAATCACCAAATTGGTGCTTATTTTTGGGGCAGTTCACCACCTACTAAACCAGGGAGAGACACACCCAGAGTTTAGATAGAAGATAGAAGAGGAAATGAGGAGAAGCTAACTGCTGGCAGACAAGGAAGGAGATTACTTAGTAAGACGTATTTTATTTCTGAGTAATGAACCCAGTCATTGTTTTACGCTCACAAACCAACACATCTGGTCACCAGAACCCTGACTACGCCTTTTCCTTTTGTCACGTTCAGCCAGTGTGTGTGTGTGTGTGTGTGTGTGTGTGTGTGTGTGTGTGTGTGTGTGTGTGTGTGTGTGTGTGTGTGTGTGAGGGGGTCCACTGTGTGTGTAAATCCCAAAGCTAACATCCGTAGCTGGTAGATCCCAGCTGATGGCATCATAATCCAGAGTCAGGAAGTAGGTGAATGAGCGTGTGAATACATTTGTAAACCCGGCCTCATCTTTTTTGGGGGGCATTGTCAATACTCTAAACAGTTATGGGAAAATGTCTCACAGTTTATTAGCGATGTGTTGTACAAAGACTTTGCATTATTCTATGAACATGTTATATTTGGATTCAGAAACTTTGAAGAAAAGGGCGTATATCATAGTTTATCGATTATTGTTATTAATTATGTAAGTTTACAAGCCAAAGACCCATTTTTGTTTGAAATATATCTAAAAACTCCTAAATGCTGTTCCAACAAAAAGGCCATAAGAACAGTAACGGCGTGCATATGATTTATGTTTGTAATCACACCCCTTTTTAATTTTAATTTAATGCTTTTCTTTGTGTCTAAATGTTTTATTCTCTTAAGTTAATTTAAATGTATTTATCCGCTCCTTATTGACAATACATGAAATTGTGCAAATGTTAAATAAAGAATTAAAAAAAGAAAAAGGTGTGTGAAAACATCACACACACACACACCCATATAGCTAACATAGAGGGGCCCGTTAAACCTCAGACGTGGGTCACAGGTTTGAAGGGGCCGATCCAATAACTTTCAATACTTACAAGTTACAGTAAGTGAAGATCAGCAATACTATTATAATGTGTGTGTGCAATACTGTTACATCTTTTATATTTTGTGTCTTATTTTCTATTTATTTATTACCTTAAGTTTATTCTAATTCTGTGTGTTAGGAGGACCCAGCAAAACAAGAATTTCATTGTACAGAATCTTGAGATACTGATGTTATGTTGACGGGAAATAACTTTCATGTACCCTCCCTGTGAGTCTTCTAATGAAGATGGATGACGCAGGAAAGCACCAGGGGAAAGTCTGAGGATGAAGCTGGAGTTGTTCCATGGTTCCATTGGATTTTATCTCACTTGTTTACGCACCAGTTCCAGTAAGTACGGTTCCGGGGAAAGTACTTCTTACCGAACGAGTCCCAAAAGATGTTAACTGCGTGTCTGTAGTTTATGTAATTACAATGTCTGCAATATATTAGAGACTACTACGGCTTCCTGGGTTCTTTTTAACAAAATATCTGATGTGTGTTTATGTTCTCTTTCAATGTTGCACAACTTTCTGTGCAGTCGTCCAGGCAGGAAATGAAAACTTGCTTTGGGAGTTAGTGTTTGGCAAACAGCGACCTCACTGTTCCATGACTAAATAAATGGGAAATGTCCACTTAACTGGCCTTTATTTCTGATCTGTGAACAGCTGCACCTGTTATCCTCGCTGTTGCATCATCAACAGATTTCACCTTCGACTGTGTAAAAGATGGACCGGCTCCCCAAAAGTGGAGCTGGTGGCTGGCTGCAGTATCGGTCATGAAGCCCCGCCCCTTTCATGCAAACTAAGAAAAACTAATCAAAATATGCATCCAATCATTTTTACACAAAGACAGTTTTGGTCATTTTAGGCAGTTTGTATCACACGGATGTGTTCAAGTTGTGATTTTCCTTTTTTAATATAGAGGCCACTTTGTTGTCTTTAATGTCTTTTTTATATTTATCTTGTTTATTGTATATAATATGTATTTATGTAGGATGAGAGCTATTGAAACCGGAGTAAAATTCTATGTATATGTGTAAACACACGTGGCCAATAAAGCTGATTCTGGTTCTGGTTGACCAGCACCTTATTTATAAATAAATAACTCAATGCAAGATTAAAATATTGTTTTGATCCTGTTTGAATTGTGATTCACATGAAGTTTATCCGGTCAAAAGATTTTTTTTTAAAGTCAAGAAAGTCCAGTTTCTCAATTTTTTTCACTTCTTTCATCCTTGACAAAGCCAGATCCGCTCCTTCCCTTCGGACCTTTCACAATAAAAGCCCGAGACATGAATACTGTTCATCAGCAGAACTCATATTCAGTAAAAAGGAAACTAAACTTTTTTTTTATAGGTAAACACTGTTAGCTCTGTCATTTACTGTTAGCGACGTTAGCAATGAAACACAGGCTCAGATGCCGCCATGTTGAGAGCCGTTGAGAGGCAATCAGACGGCTCCTAATCTAGTATATCTTTTAGGAAACTTTTAGGGAGAAGCTGCAACGTTATTTTTGCACTGGGCACATAATTACAAATAATGAGACGATGTATTTCATTAAGACAGACATTTATTTTCTCCAATGAGCCGGTTCTGCTGCTGAAAACTAGCTTTTATGCATCTTAATCTTAACACTTGGAGGTCTGGGGGCCATTTTCTCGATTTTTCTCGATTTTACATACTTTTTAAATTCCCCTTTTTAAAGTCACTTGCATATGACACA
>JBAMJR010000537.1:140000-160687 GCA_038501785.1 Myoxocephalus aenaeus
ACAGTCTTTATTTAAGTAAACCGTCTCACAGGAAACTACTGGGTTGAGTAAAGCGAGTAAAGACGCCACAGAAGCATCTTCTCTCTGCTGGTTCATGACGAGGAACAGAGAGCAGCGGCGTTACACGGACACGTTTCATAGCAGGTATTAAAGTTCCTCACAGCAACTTCACATAAAAGATCTATACACCGTCTCCACGGCGATGAGGATGTGTGAAGCAAACCTCAGCGAGGCTGATGAGGACTTCACATGTGCACGTGACGGATTTAACTCAATAGAGACCCACGCCCCACAGAGATAATCATATCTCCAGTATCAAACTATTCACAGAGGACTGTGATGCTCTGACACACACACACACACACACACACACACACACACACACACACACACACACACACACACACACAGCTGCTCAAGCTGGTGTAATTGTATTCAGATGTGTGTGTGTGTGTGTTAGATGTGTGAACGAGGATAGTTTGAACATGGTCGCCATCTTGTGGCCGACAGATGTAACTGCAAGGAATACAAATAATGTTGAGATATATAGAGATAGAGAGATAGATAGAGAGAGATATCTATCTATCTATCTAACTGATGACTGTATATTATAAATATATAAACATTGCACCTTTTTAAATGTAAAGCCATCACGTCTGAGATTGAATATAAATAATAACATCAAAGCAGAGACGAGGCCGACAGGTGAAGCTGGTGTATTCAACATTTATTTTCTGTCATTTTAAAAACGGTTTGAGGACAATCAAAATATAAATACGAATCTCTGTCACACTCATCCGAACACACACACACACACACACACACACACACACACACACGACCCCTGCCACTGATTTAGATGTTAAAGGTGCAACAACCAGCCGTCATCAATTTCTCCATGATCAATCTTCATCATCCAGATTTCAGAAGCTTTTTAAAAACAATATTTCATACTTATGACCCATCAAAGTGTCTCTTTACAGCTCCACATCCTGGCCGCTCCTGCAGTTACATTTGGTCTGTCAACGGAGGGAATCTAGAGAACAAGATGAGTGTTGTGTCGACAGTTTGGTTTAAAGATCCTCCAGCAGGCAGGAAGTGATTTATTTCATGTAGTAGTTTTGGTTTTACAACCCGTCATTTCACCGCCCCGAACTCTGACTTAAGAATTTGTTGCCTTTAATTTGCATAATTTACATAATGGTGTGTGTTAAAAATGTATTAATGAATTAAAAACGTAACATAGAAACATGCACGACAAAAAAATAAATGCACTTTATTACGCAATGTTACTTTAAGTCAACTCCGATTTTGGGTTCAGACGGGACGCGAACACCGGTCTCCCGGGTGAAAGTCGCGCGTTTGTTTCTCGCCTGTTATACTCGTTATTTCACCTCGCGACCTTGAATAAAACAAACTCCGTCTCTCGCTCCGACCGAGTGCAACAAAGCGTGAGGCGCTCGTCAGAGCGACACATGGAGGCGTCGCTCTGCGCTCTGGAAACACTCTCCGACACCCCGATAATACGAGTGTCGCCTTGAACGTTTAAATAAATGACGGGCGAGCGTGCGGTCTGTAAATTGGTTTTTCTCAACATGTTGAAATGAAAAATGGTCTGGACGTTAACTCTACCCCGTTTTTATTTTTGATGCGGCAAAAAATGCAAAAACCACTAGTGCGGTCTTTAAAAAAAAAATAAAATAAAAAAAAACCTTTGAACCAACAGTGTCGCCCCACCGGGTCCGCTTCTGTCCGTCTGACACTGAGAATAAACCCAGAGAGGCGGCCGTCGGCATCTGGGCCTCATATGGTGACTCGGGAATAAAAAGTGAGAATCAAACCGACGGCTTCTTGTGGTGCGCAGCTTCCTGCCGCCGCCCCGTCAGCCCTGTCATCAAGCGACCGAATAACACTTTTCTGAATGATCGTCATCTGAAGAGACATTCCAGACTCCCGCAGACCAAATGAGAAAAAAATATATAATGTAGAGAAACATATGTTTTAAGTCCAACAGGGCAGATCATACTGTACCGTCAGATGGAATGAAAGAAAGAAGCAAAGAATAGAAGCCCCCCCGATATATAAAAAATTAAAATAATAATAAAACCGTAAAAGTCGGGTTATAAGCCGCTACTACCTTCGGTGGATGTCCTTGCTAGCTCCCCTCTGTAGCCAGCAAAAGTGTTAGCTGGCTACAGAAGGAAGCTAGCAGCAGCGTTAGCTCCCCTCTGTAGCCAGCTAGCAGCAGTGCTAGCTGGCTTCAGAGGGGAGCTAACGCTGCTGCTAGCTCCCCTCTGTAGCCAGCTAGCTGCAGCGCTACTGCGCTCTGTAGCTGGCTACAGAGGGGAGCTAGCGCTGCTGCTAGCTTCCTTCTGTAGCCAGCTAACACTTTTGCTGGCTACAGAGGGGAGCTAGCAGCAGCGCTAGCTGGCTTCAGCAGGGAGCTTCCCCTCTGTAGCCAGCTAGCTGCAGCGCTACTGCGCTCTGTAGCTGGCTACAGAGGGGAGCTAGCGCTGCTGCTAGCTTCCTTCTGTAGCCAGCTAACACTTTTGCTAGCTCTTTTGCTAGCTCCCTGCTAGAGGGGAGCTAACACTGCTGCTAGCTGGCTACAGAGGGGAGCCAACACTGCTGCGAGCACCCCGCTAGCTCCCTGCTGTAGGGAGCTAGCGCCGAAGGGAGCGGGACCAGCCCCGGCTCGACGCCCGAGTCTGAGCTAGCGGGGAGCTAGCAGCAGCGCTAGCGGAGACAACCACCGAAGGTAGCAGCGGCTTATAACCCGACTTTTACGGGTAATAATCTCGTCTACTGAAGCCTGAGACTCAGCGCTGCGCGCGGCGTGGTGGTGGGATCACGTAGTGTTTCTCTGAGGCAGTGTGGGTGTGTCTGTACAATATTTACACTCCTGAATACAAAACAAACAAAAAGTAAAAGTCACAGAGAGTTAATGTCCACGTCGCTGCACGAGTGAAGGGAGCGTGAGTCTTTAAGTCACTGAGTGTCCATTAAAGGATTAAACTCTGCAGGTGATGCGGACCAGAGGGCCGGTCTGAGGAATCACAGGAAGCCGCAGAGCTTCTTGTGGTCTCGACTCGTATTTATAGTTCAAACCCCCCTTAAAAAAAATATATATAAACTGAGACACGTGCTGCACATTTTGGCTGCGGCTCATTGGATTTGGCCTCGACTGAAAGGCTCCGTTCACACGTTCACGGGGTCATAACTTCTGATTATTCTCTCTCTCTTTATGGGAAAGCCGCAAAATGTTACGGTTGAAAAAGGAAAAGAAAAGCAGACGCTGCGGTGGAGCGGCGCTGGCCGGCCGCCAGACACACACACACACACACACACACACACACGTCTTTTCTTTTCTTTCTTTCTGCAATTCAAAACAGATGCGGCTTCGAGCTCCGTTAGAACAAAATTGGCACAAAAATCAAGAAAAACGTCACGTTGAGGTCATTCCGAACACGCCGAGAAAGACGGGACGTTATTTATTGGATATAGTGGGAATGAAGGAAGGACGTTTTCACGAGATATAACTTTGATAAGGAGTCCAGACTTCAACTGGAGAGGAAGTTCGTCCGACTTCAATCATTAATGTGATCAGACGGAATACTGAGGGACGAAAAGTCAAGTCTGACCATCAGGAAAGTCATAAACTCATTCATTCATAAACTCATTCATTCATAAACGTAGTGGTGTCTGAGAGCATGTAGTGTCGTTATTTATTCAAGTTATTTTTGTTTCGTTTAAATAGTCTTTTAATCTAATCTGATAGGAACCATAATTTAATGTTATTGTATTTAAAACATTTAACTTGTTTAAAGTGTGTGCGGAGATATTCTGTATGTTTTTGCTTTGTCAACAAATCCCATGAAAAGACAACAACAACAACTCGTTCCTACTGGAGGCTGATCTTTAAATAAATAATACATCTGTTGGGGACTATTTTCAGCGGCGGATGAATCCACGTGTGGCGGCTCTCGTGAGTATTTGTGGCAGCAGGACGGTGTGTGTGTGTGTGTGTGTGTGTGTGTGTGTGTTCACAATGAAGGGAGGGTCGCCCAGCGATGTGTTTTTAATACGTTTTTTCCTGGACGTCAGGATGAAGAAGAAGTGAGGAAGCAAAGACAATACTGGTGAGCGCGTTGTTTGTTTGTTTCTTCATGGGATTCGTTGACAAAAAAAAGAAAAAAGAAAACATGAATGAACTTATCCATAAAAGCTTTTGCAAGTTCAAACTTCTTCTTCTCCATCATCAAGCCGCCCCCGGTCACATGACTTTGGGTGACGTTAGTCCGTTTAAAAAAGGCGCCTCATCTCCGGTTCAGTGCGTCGGTCGGAGCAGGAAGTGAACAGGAAGTAAAACAGGAAGTGGACAGAAGTGAATCACACACACACACACACACACACACACACACACACACACACACACACACACACACACACACACACACACACACACACACACACACACACACACACAAGCTTCTGGAAGCGGATGAGGCTTCCTCCTCTCTGCTCGAGTTCAATCTCAAGAAAAAAAAGAAGAAAAAAAAAAGAGTTGATTCTGAACCCGTCGGCATCGAAATTAAAACAGCGGAGAACGAACAAAAAAAAAAAAAAAAGAAAAAAAAAGTTAATCTCCAGAGCTTTTTCCAGAAGTGAGAGATGAATTAAAGAACATGGCTGATTTAAAACCCCTCTCTCTCTGCATGTCTCCCTCCGTCTGTCCCTCTGCTTTCCGTCTCGGTCTGTTTTGCACCGTGCAGGCCGGCCGGCGGGCGGGTCGGGGTCAAAGGTCAAGCTTCCGTTAGGACGCCTTGCCCAGCTCTATCTTCTTCTGGATGACCCGGGCCGAGTGGTAGATGAGCGAGTCGATCAGACCGGCGACTGCAGGAGGAGAAGAAGAAGAGTCAGATTTAAAGTCATCTTCATCCCCAACACGTCATCATGTGACACAACGACTCACCTGTAAACACGCCTCCAATAATGGCACAAACTCCCGTTAAGAAGTGTGTAAACGATCTGAGAAGAGAGGAGATTCATTAATCTTTTTGTACATCTGCGTTCATGAATAAACATCCCATAATCCTCAAATAAAAGCTCCACTTCGCCCCCACACGTCCCGCATCGACGCGCTGTATTCAACATTTAAAAACGTCTCGTCACAAATCGTTTAAGATGTTTGTATTGAAGTTAAAGTCAACATGACAATTTAAATGAATGGAGACATGAATAAAGTAAGAAAAATGACGTCATAATTTGAATTTCAGAGTCAAACAGGATGAGTCATTTACTCAAAATCGCTTCAAAGTAATTAAATGTACAATATTTCCTCTTATTTTACTCTGATCATTATTTTTTTTAACCACTTTTCATACCAATTCTTTTATCTAATCTTTTTATCTATTCACTTAGTGGCAGCTTTGTTCCAAATTCTTGACTAAATCCATGTGAATCGGACACTGAAGTATTAAATAAACCCTTCTTGTATTTCAAATACGTTCAAACATGTTGTATAACTTCTTTAAATCCTTTTTATTTATATGCGTTTGTCAGCCATTTCTATCTTGTAACCTTTTATTTTAAAAAAAAGCGAAAGTTTATTATCATTATTTTCATTATAGCGCCGATACTCAATCTCAATATTTTGGACGTTTTAAACAAATCTCGACCACAGTCAAGAGGCAGTTTTCCCAATGTCTGCACACCGAGGAGCTAACGGAGGTTAGCTTTGCGTCTCCCACCTGTGTTTCTCGGTGAACTTCACCATCATGGGCGACAGCTCGTACAGGACAAACACGCCCGGCAGCCCCTGGTCCCCGATCAGCCCGTTGGCCACCTTCTCGTGTCGGGTGACCGAGAACTGGTTCGTCTTTACCACCTGCGGGAAAACAGAGAGACGGGAATATTCACCAGGGTTCAGACACATTCTGACCGATAGATTTCATGACTTTTCCATGACTTTAAACCAAATGTCCATGAGCAAACATTTAGTGAAATCTGCGTGTAAACAGTAAAAAGTGAGTAAATGTAGTATTTAAACTAACAATGAGAATACAAAGCATACAGTAAACCTTAAATGACTCAAATGAATGAGACAATAGTTTGATTAAGAGAATAAACATTTATATAGATGCCTGTATGTATGCCTGCTTATATTTTGAGCGTCTTTCTTTTAAAAGCATATTCATTATTTCAAACTCAGCGTAAATGAACGTCATGAACACATGAATATAACACATTTACATGACTTTTACTAAACTTTTGGGATTTTATTTTTTTCAAGGACTTTTCCAGGCCTGGAAATAACCATTTTAAAATTCCATGACTTTTCCATGACCGTAAGAACCCCGTTTTAAGAGCCAACTAAAAGACGATGTTGAACAGCACAACGCTTTCATAAAACTATTAAATGTGCAAACGAGTGTCGTAAGGATCGACGTGAAGGAGGAGCTTGAAACTCACCTCTCCGTCGGTTTTCACGTAGATGGTAGGAACGATTTTCACAAAATACTGGTACATCATTGATGCTGTTGAGGGAGAGGGAGATTGTTAAAACATGATTGTTAATGATATAATGACGTTAGACTGGTGGCTGCTGTCAAACATAAGAGACCAATTATCAGTCCAGAACGTAAAGGGATTAATAATACTATTTGCAGCATATATACATTTGCAAATAGTATTATTATTATTACATCGGGATAAAAAGACATGCAACGTGTCTCTGTACTAAACTATTTAACAAATGATGGATTATTTTTATAGTCTGGTATATATATATATAGTATTAAACCCGCAAAGGAAACTTGTTTCGTTACATTTATACATGGAAGTAAAGCAATATAAAAATGCAAAATATATTTAAGAAAATATGTTGTACATATTGTCTACTTTTACTTAAGTAACACTTTGAATTCAGGACTTTTAGTAACTTTAAACTATTCGCCAGCAGTAACAAAATGAACCACGTGAGGGCGCTGTTTTATTTTCACGTCTCCCCTTCCCTCCGCCTCCATCTTTTTCTCCCTCTTCCATCTTTCTCTCCTTCCTCTATCCGGTTATGGAGGTTTGCTAGAAAGACATTTAAACGCAGCTGAGCTCTGAACTACAGACAATTAGGAACAAGAAACCAAACTTATTAAAAAAAAAACTAAACTCAAACACAGTTCAAGGTAAGGTCGACTTCCGGGGACATTTCCCAGCATGCATTGATCAAAAGAAACAAACACGCCGTTTTTATCCGTTAAGGCCGCAACATGACGTCACGCAGCGTTAGCTTACTAGTTAGCGTGCTAAGCTAGCGCAACAAACTATCCGAGTCGCTTAACGACTGGATTGCTTACATAATTATTATGAACTATCGCGCGATATTATTAAAGTTACCGTTTAAAGAACACAGTGAAACAAACATTTGGGTTATTTTATTAATTCACGTTTAACTACACATCTGTGCTAACGTTTAGCCTAGCTCGCTGGCTCACGCAATAACACCGACTATCTTAACGTCTCTGGTTAAGTTAATCACCAACTAGCAGCTTAACTACCACGTGTATTTAGTTAAGAAAACGTTAGTGGGTGTTTTGGTTCGCCAGCTTTGTAAACTGCAAGGTAGTTTAAACTCGTAAGGTAGTTTAATAACCGAGCTCGATACAAAGGTCAAACGTCCGACTTTTTGTCCGTCTCCTGAAGCAACATTACGTCACTGCTTCTCTTAAGCGCTGCACAGATAATCGACTCAATATTCAGGTCGTTGCTTCTGCGCCATATGTTTTATAGCAATAAATCACATTATCGGACACGTGACGGGGGTGCTGAGTCAGACTAGAGACCGGATGTGGTCTCGCGCAGCATTTCCAGTTTGGCAACCTTCAGGGACCTGTTGATGCAGACCCCAAAAACGGTGTGTCACTTCTGTCTCATCCGGTCTTCTCCGGTTCCAGATGCCCGTGTCTGTCGGTTCGTACGGAGGACAGGCCCAGCCCAGCTGCTTTGACCGGGTCAAGATGGGCTTCATGATGGGCTTCGCCGTGGGGATGGCCGCTGGCGCCATGTTTGGCACCTTCTCCTGTCTCAGGTGAGTCTGCAGCCAAAATATTCTGTCTTTTCCATGAAGACCAGCTGTTACGGTCCAGTACTTTACAAGTGGCCCAATGAAAAACCCCAGGATCCAGTTCTTGCATTCGCAATATTGACATTTTTAATAACCAATGTCATTTTAACCCCTTTGCTCTAAATTGTCAGCTCACTTTGGGGAGGTGGCGGTTAAATTATTCTACATTTTCTGCCAAATAAGAAACTGCTCTTTGCCTCAATTTACTTTTATTACTGTTACACAGCACTAGCAGTGCTGGATTAAGTGCTATAATAAAGAACATTAAGAGTAATTAGTCAACATCTACAGTGTTTTATCAGCAACTCAAAAGCTATGCAGGCAAACAGGAAACCAGGCTGACGTGAACACAAATGAGGTGGAAAAACCCCAAAATACTAAAACTGTCTCCTCTGCCTGAAGGGTCGGCATGCGCGGCCGGGAGCTGATGGGCGGCGTCGGGAAGACCATGATGCAGAGCGGGGGGACGTTCGGCACCTTCATGTCCATCGGGATGGGCATCCGCTGCTGAGGAGCGCGAGGACCCGCCTCCTCCGCACAGCGACGCGGCTAACGGGACTTTTCCAGTGACTTCCACCACCGACCGTCTAGTTTTTGTCAATAAATGTTGTCCAGATTCGTCAAAAAGGTTCACGGGGTGGATGTGTTGTCGCTTTTGCGAAGTTGCCAACGGCACGCTTTCATCCTGAAGGAAGTTTTGCACCAGTTTGTGTACTTCTACTTCTACACGAGTACAAAGAATCTCTCATGAGGGTCGGACAAGAAAAACCTCAAGTTTAATGTAAATGAAGGAAACCGGTCGAGTCAAACCAGAAGAATTATTCCCAAATGTCTTGCTTTATTTAAAAAAAAATATGGCGTATATAAGATACGTCAACTAACTAAACTAAGAACCGACCCGATGAATTATATATCGCAGCTTATTGTGATATTTTTCCCTCCAGCTTTACATATAAATAAATAAATAAGAAGCTGCGACCGACCTTGCGGCGCCGTGACGTCCGTCTCGTCCAGAGGGTTCACGAGGCCGGGGTAATCTTTACCGAACGACAGGTGCTTTATCAGATGGGTCATGTTGATCTGCGGGAAGAACGCAACCCGACAGTCAAGTATTCTGAAGTCAAACCGAAACGTATTTAATTAATGAGCAAAGAAAGAAAATTCAGCAGAAACAGGAAACACTCACGTTGTCGAGGCCGAAGCTCTGCAGGTCGTGAACTGCAAACACAGAAAACATGTCGGGTCACTTCACGTGTTCGAAACCTCAAATACACGTTTAGTAAAAAGGAGGAGAAGTGTGAGTTATTGATCTGTTTTGATTTCTGCCTTAATGTGTAGATGGAAGACGGCGAGTAAAGCTGAAGCCGACAGACACACACACGTTCACGTTGGAGTTAGCGGCTGCAGGCTTTTTATGACGCTAACGCGTTTCCTCGCTTCCTTCACTCGGGTTCCTTCCTCCCCCGTGAGGTGGGAGGAGCATAACGGGAGGAAAGTGGACGCGAGGAAGCCGGGGTTAGCGTCATGAAAAGCACCCGCTGGTCTCCGGGTGCCGGGGCTCTGACCTTTGACCTCGCTGCAGCGTCACACGGAACAAACCCGACAAACTGAACCCACAAAACTAAACTAAACACTAAAAAAACTGCACTAAAGAACTCAAATTCTAAGAGATTAGATTTGATGAGACCGGACAGGCGGTGGGTTCGCGTGCCCCTCCGCTGGTCTGCTAAGGAGGATTTAACGCTCAACGTTACAGCAGCTTCATTGTGTTTGTAAAATACTGAAAATACACAAAGGAAGTTTAAGAGTCGAAAAAAGATTTTCAGTCTCATCCGGATAAAACTGGAATAAAAATAATAATAGCCTCTCAACAGACACAATGGATTTGTTATGAAAGTCACCATCAAAAGTTAAAGCTCATCATTTCATATGCTGGGACCATAGTCATATGTAGCTACATATCATGTGTCGTGTATATATACTTATTTATGGTACAAATATTCACTGCAAAATGGATTCTCAAAATCGACCATCATCATGTACTTAAATTATGTATAAGTAGTAGGGCTGTCAACGAATGTTCGAAATTCGAATATATATTCGAATAGTTGTTAAAAACAGAATTTCGAATGTGAAAATTAATATTCGAATGTAAAAAAAAGAAAAGAAGGAATTTGGAGGATAATTATCGTGAATCTGGCAGCCGCGGCCGCGACGAAGTGTCCTCTTTTTGTTACGGGCCGTTCGGGGCAGAGTCTATGACCCGGAGCAGACGTGAAGCTGGGTGAGAGGCTTTCACAGGAAAGAAGAAAGAAACCCTCCGCCCCCCTGTAATTTTCTCGATAGCGCCAGATCACAAGTCGTCATTTAAGTTTCACTTTCCTATAGAACAGGTCTACACCTTGTTATTAAACAAACTAAACGGCCGTATTTTATTGATCTTATCTACACGTCAGCACAGCGGAGTTCCGCCCGATGCGCACATACACCCAGGAGAAAACTGCAAAATAAAGATGACTTACTTTCCACAGCGTGCACTGCAGAAAGAAGAGAGAAGAGTCACTAAACGATGCAGGTAGACAACAAACCACGTCATGTGCATGTGTGTGAGGGGCTGCACAACTCTGGCTCAACCGGCTGTCTTTTAGAGAGATATATATATATATATATATATATTATTTCATATACCAGAGGCGCACAAGGACACAGCTTTTAAAACTCGTTTGTGCTCACTTTGATTTGGTTTGAAAAGTATTAAAAACTAAGATTTACAGGCTGCAGGTTTTACGCAGCAGCAGATATTACGGTTTTATTCTGTGGCAAAGAAAAAGAGCTTATTTTAATGACTTTTTGACTTAGTGTCAGGGTGGTGCAGCCCCACACACATTAAGGTCAGTCCAGAGACGACATGAAGGGACTTTCTGGGACCAGAATGAGGCGGATTTATCCAGTTTACGGTCAAATCCGTGATTCTCGTCTCTTATTTCAGCCGCTACGCCGATTTAAAATCAATTTAATGCATTCAAGCAGATTAGTTCAGAGGTAGAAAACTACCTGAAGACGTCTCAAACTCCAGAAGATTTATTTGAGCCCTTTGTTGGTTTAATGTGCAGATGAGGAGGGAACTTTTCAGCAAGCGGGTCGGACGAGACATTCAAGATATTAATAACAAAAGACCGGAACTGAAACACAACGATGGCAACGGCACCAAAAGGATGGAGACGAATGTAGAGAGAGAAACATGCAGAGGAGAGATGGAGAGATGGAGGCACCGGTGAAAATGTTCTGTGAAATAGCGGCGCTACATTCAGTCGGTCAGCTTCTGCCGAGGAACTTTTCATTCTTGCTCCTCTGTAAATGAGGCTTTTTCGCTCAAACTCGTATCAAACCGCTCAGCTGATTTTCCTCTGATTGATGCATTCGGGTTAGAAAGCGTTCATCAGTGGAACTCGACTGCACTGAGAGGAGCGAGGTCGACTGACTGAGGCTCACAGACACATTTCTTATATTTTTTTAAGTTAAAAATAAAGTTATTTTTAAACCAAACTACACCGATTCTCTGATAAAGATTGTGAGACGTTGCTTAAACCTAAAAAAACGGACTTTCAAGCTGAACTTTAACCGCAATTATTTCATCAAAATTGAAAATATATATATTTTTGTTAGTTTGTAACATGTCCAGTTCTGAGTGAAACCAAATATAGAAGATGAATTTCATTATTCCAGCGTTGGCGACGCAGATTGCAGCGACGCAAGTCTCGATTCTGATAATTTGGGACTCGAATATCGACGCCTGAGACTCGAGTTTAGACTTAATCTGCTCCAAAAGCTTTTACACACTAATGTTGAAGCTTTAAATCCGAGTGGAGCGTCTCCCGGAGGCTTGGAGACGTGTCCGACGAGCCGGAGAACACAACTAAAACAAGCCCCGCCTCCAACGCCGACGTCGTCAGGATTCAAACTACAATTCATGTTCTGGAATGTAAAGATATCTTTAGTTTTTAGGGCACAAACGGAAACCATGCAGATCCATCGAGGACCTCGACGTGACATCAGACCTGATTGTGATGAATGAATGAATGACTGACTGGTGGATGGGTGAATAACGACTGGATGAGGGAACACAGACGAGAGGAAAGCAGTCAAGCGTTTCTGAACAACCCTTTTTTTTCGGCTGATATTTGTCTCAAATAGATATAAAATAAAAAGGGTCGATCAGTTGATACAAAACACATGAGATCATTTCTCTATAAAAGATAAACGGTTGTTAGTTCACGATATTGTATTCTTTACAACACAATGATGTAAACAATAGTTCATAAATAAATAATAGAAGGCTTCAAATAGACCCTGACATCCTGACCAGAGCCCCGGTTTTGGAAAATAGTCACGCGAGAAAGGAATCTGACTTTTTTTGTATTTTACAAATGTAACTGAAACTGAAAGAAGAACCCGACCTCAGGCCCGGTTTCTTGTGTGAAAAAAAAAAAAAAAAAAAGGCCCAGACAAAGACTGAACTATTATTTTTGTTTGTGATTTAAGTCTTAAACTCAAGTCGTTCTCCAAAATCTGTGTTTCTTTAAAAGGTTTAAAAAAACAAAAAAGGTCAACGTGCTGCAGTTTAATCAGAACAAATAGCAGGGTGTTCAAAAACCTTTGAATGGTTCTATTTTTTTCAAATATAAATTTAAACATTTTTTTTTTTTATTTATATATCATATTTACAAATATATATATATATAATATATTTGAAAAAAAATATATATATATTTTTATATGGAAAAATATATATATATTCTTTTTTTATATGAAAAAAAAAAAAATATATATATTTTTTTTTTGTATATGGAAAAATATATATATATTGTTTTTTATATGAAAAAAATTAAATATATATATATATATATATTTTTATATGAAAAATAAAAAATATATATCATTTTTTATTTATATGAAAAATAAATAATATATATATATATATATATATATTATTTTTTTATGAGGCGGCGGGACGAGCAGCAGCTCTTACCGTGGACGTGAGACTGCTGGAAACTTTTTCCTGGAGCGAAGTGGAAGTTTCCCGCCACCTGAGAGCCAAAGAGGAGGAAGAGAGTGAATACAAATAAAAATCTTCCTCAAACGTCGTCATGTTGTTCTGAACATGTTTGACGACCAATAACCCCAGAAGAAGAAGAAGAAGAAGAAGACCGGCGTGACCTTGTTGACCTCCAGGAAGCCGTACACCTGGCAGCCCTCGTTCTTCTGCTCCTGCATCTTCTGGGAGAAGCCCTCCCTCTTGCACTGCTCGATGGTGTCCGCGTTCTTGAACGCCCAGCCGCGCCGCCGGTACGCCTCCCGCACGTCATCACAGGTGTTACAGCATCTACACACACACACACACACACAAAGAAATCAAAAGCAGAGTTTTCGTGTGTTCGTCCTGGTCAAAATTATTGTTTTTCACAATATTAACCAACAATTAAACTCTTTAAATGGCAGTAAATACTTGAATCACTTGATCTTAGATTTTGTTCTTCTTCTAACGTGACGATATTCATGATTATTTATGACTTATTTAGTTTATTGTCGCGATAAAACCCATCCCATTGCTAGTGTGTGTGTGTGTGTGTGTGTCTTACTTGAGGTCTTCGGTCTCGGCTCCGTAGCAGCTCTCACATCTGTTCGGGTCCAGTGAACTGGGGTCGAACACTTCCCCGTCGTCGGCCATCCCGAGGTCTACACACGAAAACAACGTCGTCATCATCATCATCATCGTCATCATCATCGTCATCATCATCATAATGCAGACACATGGATGAAATGCATTGAACCTTCAGCATCGAGTGCTGCAGCAATTAGTCCTAAAAGTGTTCTGGTCCCCTCATTTCAAAGTCAATGTGTTTTTAGTTAGACGTTTAAATGAAGCTTCTCTAGTGAAGCTTTTACACGTCTTAAAAGAAGAAAAGAAAAAGGCGTTTGCTAGGAAAGGTCATAACGTCGACTCGTCCGCCTCTACGGCCTCGTCGCGTTTATATTCTCCGTCGTTCACACTTATAATGATGATGATGATGATGATGATGAGTTGAGGGGCCGCTCTACCGTGCTTGTCGGCCTCCTGCGTGACGGCCTTCAGGTCTTTGTCCAGACGCTGCTTGAACAGGTTGTGCTCGACGTCCAGCTGCTGCTCACCGGCCACGTCCATCGCATCTATGCTGAGATCTGAAAGAGAGAGGGAATAAATACAGAGAAAGAATAAATACAGAGAAAGAATAAATACAGAGAGAGAGAGAATAAATAGAGAAAGAGAGAGAATAAATACAGAGAAAGAGAGAGAATAAATACAGAGAGAGAGAGAGAATAAATACAGAGAAAGAGAGAGAATAAATACAGAGAGAATAAATACAGAGAAAGAGAGAGAATAAATACAGAGAAAGAGAAGAGAATAAATACAGAGAAAGAGAGAGAATAAATACAGAGAAAGAGAGAGAATAAATACAGAGAAAGAGAGAGAATAAATACAGAGAAAGAGAGAGAATAAATACAGAGAAAGAGAGAGAATAAATACAGAGAAAGAGAGAATAAATAGAGAAAGAGAGAGAATAAATACAGAGAAAGAGAGAGAATAAATACAGAGAAAGAGAGAGAATAAATAGAGAAAGAGAGAATAAATAGAGAAAGAGAGAATAAATAGAGAAAGAGAGAATAAATAGAGAAAGAGAGAATAAATAGAGAAAGAGAGAGAATAAATACAGAGAAAGAATAAATACAGAGAAAGAGAGAATAAATACAGAGAATAAATACAGAGATAGAGAGAATAAATACAGAGATAGAGAGAGAATAAATACAGAGATAGAGAGAGAATAAATACAGAGAATAAATACAGAGAAAGAGAGAATAAATACAGAGATAGAGAGAGAATAAATACAGAGATAGAGAGAGAATAAATACAGAGAATAAATACAGAGAAAGAGAGAATAAATACAGAGATAGAGAGAGAATAAATACAGAGATAGAGAGAGAATAAATACAGAGAATAAATACAGAGAAAGAGAGAGAATAAATACAGAGATAGAATAAATACAGAGAGAGAATAAATACAGAGAAAGAGAGAATAAATACAGAGATAGAGAGAGAATAAATAGAGAAAGAGAGAATAAATAGAGAAAGAGAGAGAATAAATACAGAGAAAGAGAGAATAAATACAGAGAAAGAGAATAAATACAGAGATAGAGAGAATAAATACAGAGAAAGAGAATAAATACAGAGATAGAGAGAATAAATACAGAGATAGAGAGAGAGAGAATAAATACATCACTGATGATGGGGGAGAGAGAGATGGAGAGACAGAGACGGTGAGTGCGAGACGAGAAAGACAGACACAGAGAGAGAGTGAGACAGAGCGAGAGAGAGAGAGAGAGAGAGAGAGACAGACACAGAGAGAGAGACGGAGAGAGAGACAGACACGGTTGTGGGCAACACGCAGCGTCATCGTCATCGTCACAAACGGGGTCTCCTACTCACAGGCGCAGGGCATGTGGGGGAAAAGGACGTCGATGTTGATCTTCAGCTTGTCTCCTCGCGACGTGTCGACGTAAAGCTCGGGGTGAACCTGAGAGGAGAAGGATGTACACGTCGTCATGGGATCCAACCCAAAACACGCCGGTACTACACAACATTTCACTCCATGGAACAGAAGACGTCCAGCTCCGTGAAATCTTTGATTCACTGTATTTTTGAACAAACCTGTTAAAACATTTGGAATACAGCAAAGTTAGAGCATCTGACGAATATGAACAAAACACAATACTTCTAAATGTTATGAGTTTAAAAAAGGTCAATAAGGCTCCGAGTCTTCAGCATGTTGAAGTCTGTTTCCTTCAGGGTTCAGGACCTTTTCCAGCTCGTGTTTCTCTACGTTTAAGTCTGATTTAAAAAGACGTGCGGTCAATAATTTATCTACAAAATGATCTCTTACATACTTAGAAATGAAATCCTAGAATATTAGAGTCTCGACCACTTAAGTTGTCGTCGTCCAGGCCGAGATGTTCGTAATACTGTCGTCCATAAAGTTTTATTTGAATCTGGACATAATTCAGCGCGTTCAGATGGTAAAGATGTCAGTTTTTGGGGGGGGAAGCTCTGAAAAAGGTAGAATGATGAAATAATTTCCCAGGACAACACAAAGACTTAACAGGATATTTGACTTTTTTCTGGAAAACTGTTTTTTTTAAAGGCTCCGGGGGGAACGGTTGACGTTTGTGATCGGACCGGTCCGACAGGAAGCGCTTCCTTGACGACTGAAAGCTGGTTCACGTTGACCACAACTTGCCTTAATTATAATACCGTAAAAGTCGGGTTACAAGCCGGTCAGTGTCCCTGCTGTAGCGCTGCTGCTAGCGCTGCTGCTGCTGCTGCTGCTAGCTCCCCGCTGCTGCTAGCTCCCCGCTGCTGCTAGCTCTGCTGCTAGCTCCCCGCTGCTGCTAGCTCTGCTGCTAGCTCCCCGCTGCTGCTAGCTCCCCGCTGCTGCTGCTAGCTCTGCTGCTAGCTCCCCGCTGCTGCTGCTGCTAGCTCTGCTGCTAGCTCCCCACTGCTGCTAGCGCTGCTGCTAGCTCCCCGCTGCTGCTGCTACTGCCCGCGTCCCCTCTGCCCAAGTCGGGTATCGAGCCCGGTCCTGCTACCTTCTGTGGTTGTCGGGGAGCTAGCGGAAGTTAGCGGGGAACTAGCGGAGTGCTAGCTGGCTACAGCGGGGAGCTAACGGGAGACATTGACAGAAGGTAGTAGCGGCCTGTAACCCGACTTTTACGGTAATCATATTATAATGTACAGATCTGCGTCTGTTCAAAATGAATGAATACATTCTGGAATTTGGAAATAGTTTCCGACGACATTTGGAGTTTTTCTGGCCACATTTGTGACTTTAAAGCTCCGCGGACGTCTCCGCCTGCTGAGGAAAACCGCGTTGAGTTCACGTCGTCTCCTCTGAACAGTTCCAGGCACGGCTCCCACCTAGAGGCGACGTGCCGGGATTCAGACCTGCGACCTGCACGACCTGCACGACCGGTTCTGTGCCACAAAGTCAAAATGTAATATTTGACTTTGAGCGCTTCCCGGCGGCGAGGACGTGGACTCACCTCTTTGGTGAGATAGTACTGCAGCTCAGAGACGAACAGGATCAGCATGATGACGCCGCTGATGACGGTCACTGTGGAGACACAGAGGAAGTGTGTGTGTGAGTGTGTGTGTGTGTGAGTTCACAGTGTAAAAAGCGACAAATAAAAACATGCATTGCGATACTTTCTTCCCTTTATGACTGACATCATCCTGATGTTTTATGTTCAATTAGGTGAGGACACGTATTCATCTGGAGCTCGAGACTCCAGAGAATCAAACTGCCAATTCATTCATTAATTAATGTTATTTTAAACATTATTGCTGATAATCACAGAGTCAGTAATAAAAAAACACAGATAACAACTCAATTAAATCACTAATTAACTCAAAAGGTTCATTATTTTCTTTATCGATTAAGCGACAGATTGTTTTTTATGTCAGTCACAAAAGTTATTATTTAAATGAGAAAATGTTTTCCCGCTCTTTCTGTAAATTAACTGCCGGTGTTTTTACACGCAGCTGCTGGTTTACTTAATTAATACTTAAATAAGTTGCGCTACTAAAGTCCAAACCGGTTTGTTTCTCAATAACCTTTCACGTTCTCATGAAACCAGAATTAGCCGACAACATATTTCATGATTCCTTTGAGAAAAAATAAGTAATTTGTCCTGAAAATGTGTTCATTTATGGGATTCATCCCAAAAAGTCTTGGTCCCGTTTTCAAACAACAGTGAATGAGCTTCATTTAAAAATCATTAAAAAAATAAGTTGTTCATGATACATTTAAAGTTATTTCATCCACTCTGTAATATAAGAAAAAAAGCCTATTGTATTTTGAGCCCACTGTCTCTACCCAAAGATATGAAGCTAACAACAAGCTAACAACAAGGACATGCATCATATTATTATTATTTTTATTATATGGTTTCTTATATAAGCCTATTCAGATTTGCTTTACTTCAGTAAAAGTACATAATCAGTGTAGAAGTAATCACAAGAGAAAGAGCTGCAATCTAAATTGTGTTGTTGTGTTGTTGTGTCGTCACTTTAATGTTGCAGCTGTTAAACAGGTTGAGCTCAATTTAAATTACTTTAAAAGTAGAAGTTCTGAACATGAGGATCAATAAAGTTTCATTTAAACCGATAATTATGATCCATTATGTATGTGTTGATTATATATATTTCCATTATTAAAATCTGCACAATAACCAGCAACCAGCTTATAAAGTAGCAAACAATAGAAATAGTTAAAGTATGTAATAAAAACACTACAATAAAGTACAGTAAAGATACATTTTAACACAGTAATGTTAAAAGGGCTAAAAACGTGTCCAGGAAATTACACAGTAAAAATACCAGAAAACAAAGTTGACATCACGATAAGTTTTCTTTCAAAAGCAGCTGGTTGTGTCTATATTTGGTCTAAATTTCGCATGTTTTATTTTATGTAAATAATTAGCTGGTATGCGCTCTACTGTTGAGCTACAACCATTGAACGCACCACACCTCCGCGTTAGAAACAACACACATGACGTCAGACGTGCTTCAGATACGTGATAATGAGTGATAATAAGTGATAATGAGTGATAATAAGAGATAATATGTGATTAATCCTGCGGTCCAGCCGCCGCCGCCGCAGCTAGCAGCCGCTGAACGGCCCCTGCTCCCCGGGTAAAAGACGCCGCTCACCGTCGCTCCTCCCCACGTCTTCACGCGGAAGTCCTCCAGAAGTTTTGGGATACGCGTCAAACTGTTTTAGTTTATTCAACGTGTCCATTTTCCCCCAAAAATGTTGAGAACCCGCCGCTGGACAAACAACCGTTACCCGACGGATTCCTGCACTCCAGACACACATCGGGTCCTGCGCTTCTACTTCCGGGACACGCACGAGGGCACGGCGCAGCCAATCAGCGCCGGCCGCGTAATTCAGCCCTTTTCTCTCTTTTTTTTTTTTTTTTTTTTTGACCAAATAAATAATGAAGAGACAACAACAACAAAAAAAAACATTAAAAAAAGGAGAAATAAAACCTCGTTTGAATATAATTATACAAAGCATATTTTACGCTGTGGACTCAGATCTTGTACTTTGTAAAAGTACACACTGTCGTGCATTAAAAGTTTTACTGAAGTAAAAGTAGAAAAGTATTAACATACTTAAAATACCAAAAAGTAAAAGAATCCACTGTGGAGAATTGTATTGAATAATATAATAAAATAATACAGAACAATTCCAATATTATAATATATATATAGTATTCGTCAATGGCCATTCTGCATTATGAGTACTTGTGAACAAAGTATATGTATATACTTATATTATATTGTAAGTAATACATCAATATAAATAATATTATATATACATATTATATACTTATATTATATATATTATATTTTTTATATATATATCATATTTTGTGTGTGTGGAGAAAATACAAAATCAAAATACACAACAAAATATATATAATCTTGTATATATATTTGTTGTGTATTATTGCTTTTTTAATAATACTGAATAATTCAAATATTATAATATATATTATTCTGAAATGGGCCATTCTTCATGATGAGAGACTTTCACTTTTGGTTAACAAAGTATACAAAGGACTATATATTTAAAAAAAAATGTTTTTGACGAAATAAAAAAATAGAAATACACCAGTAAATATATATAAAAGAAGGCGAAACAAAACTTTATCAAAATCTAATTACATAAAGCATACAGTATTTAACGCAGTGGTTGAAGTAGTACTCAGATCTTGTACTTTAGTAAACATAAATACCACACACTGTGGAAAATACCCTGTTACAAAAAAAAGTAATGTATTAAAAGTTTTACTGAAGTAAAGTAGAAAAGTTATTACCATAAACATGTATTTAAAATACTGCAAGTAAAACAATTCACTGTGGAGAATTGCATTGAAAAATATAAACAAATACAGAATAATTTGAATATCATAGTATATTATTCTGAAATGGGCCATTCAGCATTATGACACAGAGGCAAATAAGTCCAATATCTGCTTCTGAAATGCAGTGAAGAAGTGTAAAAGTAGCAGAAAATGTAAATATTATTATAATAATACGTCTGTGCAGTGATCATGTCTATTTGATTTTTTTAAATCAACAAATACAACAACATAAAAACACAAGGTGAATGTTTGTATTTAAAAAACTCCGTCTGTAAATAATTAAAAAACTGTCTATAGCGAAGTCATGCGACAGCCATGAGATTAAAATACTTTAATTAGCTTTAATTAGACTTTGTACAGTTCAGAGAACAGAGACCTGTTCACATATTGAGACGCGTGACGTTATGAACTGATCCAGAACCAGCTCTCACGACACAGACGTCTTGTTCCCGTGGAAACATCAGATGCTGCGTCGGCTTTTTAAGCAAACTGTGACTTTCGTTTGTCAAGCGTTTTGTTTTTTTCAGTCTTGTTTTTGAGCGGCATTT
>JBAMJR010000538.1:0-12500 GCA_038501785.1 Myoxocephalus aenaeus
ATATATATAGAGAGAGAGAGATAATAATAATACTATTATTATTAAGAGTTTGCAAGTTGCCTCAAGACCAGTCTGGTTGCAACTGTCAAAAAAAAAAAAGGTGGAGTGGATACGCGCATGACCCGACACACATTACTGTAATACTGTACACGGCCGCCGAGATAATATCCGTATTTAAAAAAAAAGAAAGAAAAAAGAAAAACCCCGAAATAATCCCGAGGTAAGGAACCGAACCCCGGCCGTTTCTCTCCTGCTCCTTTCCTCCTCCGCTTCCGTTTCTCCGTCCTCTCTCTCAGAGTTCCGCCGCCGTCGACATTTCGCCACTAAATATATTTGCGTGCTTCCCGTCAGCTCAGCGCAAGGATCTTTCTTTTTCTTTTTTTTTTTTTTTTTTTTTTTTTACTCCTCCTTCGTAATAAAGTCGCCATTTTGCTTCACTGCCTATATAAACCATCCCGTATTCTAATATTTTTTCCCTCAAGGAGTCGGGGACCTACCTATCTTTTTTATTTATTTTTCCCCTGGCTTTATTTCTTCTATTTCTGGAGTCGGGTTTGGTTGGTGGGTGGAGGGAAGGAGGGAAGGAGGGGGGTTGAAGAAAGTGCCTCGTGGTGTATAGCCTAAATATTAATGCAGGAGAGGAGGAGGAGGAGGACGGAGGAGGAGGAGGAGGAAGGGGGGGAGAAGGCTGCTGGAAACTGGGAATAAAAACGTGAAAGTATCCCAAGGATTTGCATTTTTTTTTTTTTTTTTTTTCATGTGCAGACGGAATCGGAATCTCTCCTCTGCTTTTTTCTTCTTCTTCTTCTTCCGCCTCGTCGTCGTTGTCGTCCGCAGAGTGGTCGGACAGGACGGCCGTCTTCCTCTTCCTCTTCCTCTTCCTCTCCTCCTCCTCCTCCTCCAGAGCCCAGTCTGACCGGTCCTTGACGCACAGCAGGTGTGATTGCCATGTAACGTAACGTTTGGTGGGGAGAAAAAACCACAAAAAAACGCCCACTTCGGTGCCCCCGTCCTCCCTCACGTGGGTGACCCCCACACCCCCACCCTCTGGTGCTGGGTGACTGCCCGACAGCTCAGGTAGGTGTGGCCGACAAGAAAAAGAGAGAGTTTTGAACTCTGTAACCTTGTTGTGGTTGACACACACACACACACACACACACACACACACACACACACACACACACACACACACACACACACACACACACACACACACACACACTCACACTCGGCATGGCACAGTGCCACGTGCGGGAGCTCGAACACTTCTTCCCAGGTTTGTGAGTGGGTGGTCAGCCAGGTTTTGTTGTGTCTGGCTGAAATGTATAGTAATGTATGACCGTCGTTTATTTGTGGAAAGAATCTCAGAGGAAACAATGTGCAACAATGTTTCTTTTTTCTTTCTTTTTTTTTAAACATTGCTGAACAAAGCAAAACTAGAAAGGGTCTTCAAGAATATCGTAGGAATGCCCAATATGTAACTTAAAAATAAAAATAGCACAGAGGTCACGATGGAAACTCACGAGTATTGGCCAGCGTAGAGTCTCTCTGAAGGACGTTAAAGGGACCGCGGGACGTGAAAGTCTCGCCGTGTCTCTAAGAAGTCGAAAGGTGTCGCATGTCAGAGGTTCTGCAACACGCAACTCGTCCCGAAGCGAGCGAGTAGCGTGTAAGCGGGCTCTAAGTGAGGGACCCCCCCCCTTTGTGTGTGTGCTGTTGTAATTCATCAGGAGAGTGACAAAGAGCAAAGCATGCTGGGTCGTAAAGCAGTCCCACTTAGCATGCTGTCAGCCGGCCTCCGTTAGACTGTCCCGTGCCGGACGAGGGTTCATCGAGGGAAGAGAACCCCCCCAAAAAAGTGACATGAAGCAGGCCTGCAATGGGTGACGGTGCCGTGACGTTTTCTAATAGAGACAGACTTTATTTCGTAAATAAAAGTCAAGATGGTGATATCTCGTAAAACATTTTTTTTGCCCAGAATGGCAAAAATGTTTGTCAATAATTGCTCTTTTTGTCATAAAACTAAAGAAATATAAGACCATGAAAATGGGTAATTACAAAGATTTAACACCCGGAAGTGGCATCCGACGCTACAACAACAACAACAACAACAACAACAACGGGGTCTCGCGAAAACAGCTTAAAAATAATAATACTTTGATTTTTATAGAGCGCTTTTCTGAATACTCAAAGATGCTTTACATAGGAATCATTCACCCGCTGATGAGAGGAGCCACATCAGCTACGGGAGCAACTTTAGCTTAGCTAGCTAGCTAGTTAGCAAAGCTGGCGGCTACGTTGGTGACGAATGAGAGGCTGAAGTTCACGGAGCGGTTTGACACGAAATGAAATGTCACTACGGCGAACTGAGACTTTTTTTTTGTTGGTGTAATTCACGGCACAATTCAAACAGGAACAGAGAAATATTTGTCTCTCACCGTTGACTACTGTACATATTTTCCCTCCAAAATAAGGACGCACCACATGGTTTTATAGCAAAGAAAGAAGGCGAGGAGCGTAGCTTTGTCTCCCTCCCTCTCCCTCCCTTTTGACTCACCTCTTGTCTAATGGGAAGAGCATGGAGTTAGTGTGTAAGTGAGCGTATTGATTTTGAAATGAAACACGGAAGGTCGCGCCCTCATTAACGCCGCGGACGACGCGGTGCGCCTCCGATCGGACGACCTTCAGTCCGATAGTGGCGGGCGGGACGGTGAAGGAGGACGAGGGGATCAGGATTAACGAGCGCCTGAAGGCGTCTCAGTAGAGGGATGACGTGTGTCATGACGAAACAGGAAGTTAGCGTCGCGCTGGTTAGCCCTCAACAAAAAGATGACGTCAGAAAGTGATCTCTGAGGGAAACACAGGTTGAACTCCACTTTTATGACTTTTGAAGCGTGACAAAGTAAGAAGCTAACGTTAGCCAATAAAGGAGCTCCACCGCGGTCACATGACCTCACGTCTCCTCCACTAAGCTGAAGGAGGACGAGTGTCCTAGTGAGGACGTCTAGTCGTCTCCTTTAGATTGAGACGCGTAGAAGCTTCTAAATTCACCCGAGGGGCGTTTACTGTCATGTTTTACGTCGTGGAAACAAAACTTTGAAATCTCTCAAGCGTTGTTGTGTGTGAACCGCAGACGTTTTTGTTCAGACGTCTAACCAAGACTTCCTCTCCTGTGTGTTCCTGTCCCCCTCAGGCATGGAGAGCCCGAGTGGCCCCAGGCTTGTCAAGCTGTCCTCATCGGGGATGCCTAGGGGCCGGACCCCGAAGCACGGACATCCCCAGGAGCCGGTCAGAACCACGGCAGGCCCGGAGAACCACAGCAGATACAGTGAGTGACCAGCTCGAGGAGTGTGACCCAAGAAAAGCTCTCGTTTGCATCCAACATGACATATCAGTGCTGGGCGATGAGGAGAAAATCTAATAACTCGATATTTGTCGACCAAATACCTCGATATCGATATTGCAACGATATTGTGGGGATGTCCTTTTGTACTTTAATATATATATATATATACTGTATATAATCAAGCTATAATAGTGGTGTAAAGGACCGTCGTTGATTCATAAGTGAACTAATTAACTATTAATTACCAAATTTCATCGTGTGAAATAAAGTGTTACTGCCGATGGTTATCGGACAATAGTCGGTAAAAATCAATGCTTCCTAGTCGCCGATCCCCGATAAAGCTCACGTCTGCAGGAGGAGAGCTAGTTGCGTTAGCATCACCGGTGCCAACAGCTAACGTGCAGAGGTTCCATTCAGTGACATCGTGATGCGTTCAGGGTCTGCTCGGTAAATAAACTGAGCACTGGCCGAAGGTAAATTGTAACGTTATCGTGATGTAATCTTGTAAAATGTAGGTTTTTGGCAAAACACTTGTTTGTTGGAGAAGTTTAATACAATAAATAATGATAAAATACAATCCTTTTATTTTCTAATCCTTTTAATTGTGTGTATTCATGCAAATTGACACGACAAATGACAAAGTAAAAGGACAAATTTTGAATTTTTCACAGTTTTAAACTTGACTTCAGAAGCGGTTGAGATGATTTTTGGAGCAGTGGTGACGCTTGTGTACCAGCTGCTGTACGACAAAACTAAACAACAAAAACAATCTGTATCGGCCGATATGGATCATCAAAACTGTGACACGATCCAAACTGTGAATTTTCAGGTCCGTTGCGCCGCTGATGATGAATAATAGAACGGCCTGATCGAGTTCAGAAACATCACTTTACTGTAATGCAGCATTTAAAACCACGACACGCACGCAATAATACAACGTCAGCGTATATCTCGTCTCACATCAGGATATCCACATAATATTATATATATATAGATATATATATATATATATATATATATATATATCTATATATATATATGTGTGTATATAGATGTATTGTCCAGCCCGATGACATACTAACACACATGTGATGGTTGCAGTTGTATTCTTGTAAATGCGTCTTTATGTTCCACCGGCTGTCGACCGCCTGCTCTTCTGTAAGTGTTTTGTAGCTCATAGTAGCGCGAGGCTGCGCGGCTTCTCGAGGATTTGATCAACACACCACGCACAAAACTGTCTCTGTTGCTTTTTCTTTTTCAATGGGTTACATTTTTACCACGAGTCAATGGCTCTCCAGCTTCGACGTAATGCTACCCCTCTCGCCACAGAGGGGCCTGGAAACTACTTGTATTTTTTCTCAGATTGCCGTTACAGTGAGAAAACCAAACAAACAAAGTATTGCCAAGCACTGACATTAGTGAAACCCTGAGCCATCTGGATGGAGATGGAAGGGTTTGGAAGCAGAGAGAGAGCCAGCCTGAGGAATTACGTCTCAATCCAGAACCCGGCAGATCATCAGGACTTTGTTAATAGAGTCTCGGTACTTGGAAAACTGGAGCTGCTCTAATATGACCCAGTTGTTTTGGTTGCTACGAAATAGCCCTCTAACACACACACACACACACACACACACACACACACACACACGCGCATGCATGCTACTACAGCCTTCAGGGTTGAATTTGAATATTAACATGAAAAGAAAACAAATCCAAGCACCTAGCCTGTGTGTGTGTGTGTGTGTGTGTGTGTGTGTGTGTGTGTGTGTGTGTGTGTGTGTGTGTGTGTGTGTGTGTGTGTGTGTGTGTGTGTGTGTGTGTGTGTGTGTGTGTGTGTGTCAGTAATACAGAGCTTATTTTTGCCAGGCAGAAACGGAGCAGGGAATCTGCTCAATCTTCTAACAGTTGGTAGTTTAGAAAAGGCCTGTTGTCGGACACCCGCGGGACCTTATTTTGGCAAAAAATATATTTACGGTAATCAACAGCGAGAGACAGATAAAAAGTAAAAGAATCGTTGGATAAAAAAAAAAAAACACATCATTTGTGGAACGTAGCTAAGGCAGCTAGCTCGCTAGCCGGACAAGCTAGCGGCCCCGTTGGTGACGAGTTCACTGAGCGGTTTCACGACAAATCTGCAACGAGGTCGACTTTCTCAACGCCCCAAATCATCTTTTTAAAATTAGACAAACATCACACGTCAGGGGCTCAGTGGAAGAGCAGGGTCGTCCTTCGATCAGAGGGTCTGTGGTTCGATCCCCGGCTCCGCTAGCCCCCATGTCAATGTGTCCTTGGGCGAGACACTTAACCCGAAATGACTCGCGTAGCTGTGTGTGTGTGTGTGTGTGTGTGTGTGTGTGGATGTTAGTTACTCCTGGTGGGCATGCTAGCTCCTCCCATCAGTGTATTATTGGGTGAATGATGACATGTAGTGTTAAAGTGTTTTTACAGGTCTGAAAACTAGAAAAGCGCTGTGCAAGTACTGGTCCATTTTTCTTTTACGTGTCTGTCAGTCACGGCACAATTTAAATGGGATCAAAAGAATCATTTTGTCTCTCGTGCACTTTTCTTACCGACTCCTCGTTGTTTACGGGCCGATGTGCTGCGTCCGCTCTCACAGAATCGATTGGAGCAGGAACGCCTGCGTTTGAATGACAGGGTGTTTTCTCTGCAGCCTCTCAAAGAGTGTTATGTTTTATAGATTTTTTTCTTTTTCTTCACTTTATTACTCAATAAACAAGATGTGTTTTAAATCAATCAGTGTGAAGTTGATAGTGGGCTTTGAGCTGATCTGTTTTGAGACTGGAGGGTGGAAACGAAAGACACACACTTGGCTGAGAGTCACTAATGAGTGTGTGTGTGTGTGTGTGTGTGTGTGTTCAGATAATGCTTTCGCAGGTAACGGCTTTGGCCCTGGTGTTCACGGGACTTTTTCTGGTAACTTAAGACTTTCGTTTTCTTTTCTCACAGTTGATCCGCTTTGACTCTCATTAAACTAGAGCTGCTAAAAAAACAAACACCTCTGCAGTAATTACACACGTGTTTTGGGTTTTTTGCAAGTCTGTGCTAAGGACAGCTTCCAGCACAATTTGATTGCACACGATATAAATCTACAATCCATTGTGTCTGTAGTCGAAGAATTGTCTGGTTTGGCTAGAAAGTCTCTCTTGCGGTATCTAGAACATTACCGGGGGTTTCCTCTTGCCTCTGGATGGCTTAGTTGGTCACATTGCCAGCAGACTGAGTTCTTTACGTGATGAGGTTTTAAGATTCTCCGAGAGCATCCAGCGACCTCGAGGGGAAACATCAACTGTAGGAATTGATTTAGACAAAGCGGAGCATGAGGAATTTTACATTTTCTTCTCCCAAATAAAAAAAAGCACTGGATTACGGTGACATTGGTATTCCCCAACCCCCCTTTACTCAGATGTAGTCGAGGCTAAAAGATAACCAGCGGCTTTGATGGGACTTTCTGTCGCTCCCCGCAGCTAAAACACAAAACACCGACTTCGTTCCACGTCCAAAATGCTTAACCTCTTCTTCAAACGACCTTTTTTTTTCTTCAAATCTGGCCCCCTTTAGCTTATTAATCATCAGTGTCTGGCGCTTGAGCTAATGATGAGGAGACATGCTACAGTACTAATCATAATGAGCCCGGCGCTAGTTCGTCTATCCCGTGGGGGACTGTGAGTCTCGGTTTGGGGAGACAAAGGCATCAATATCTAACCGTGGCAGCTCGGTCTTTGTCCGCTGCTCTTCAGATAACCAGGTGCCGCATTATCTGCCCTCCTCCCCGCTGCTCGTGTTTCATTTTTCACATTCGGTGTTCATGGAAAGTTTGGACTCTTCCCTCCACCGCGTCGCGCTATCAGTACTCACGCTGATCAATTAATGTCCTGGCATGAAAACGATGAAGAAATCCTGTACTTTTTTTGGTGGTTTCCTGAAACCCCCTCAGGGATTGTTCATGCATGGAAATGAAGAGCGCTGCAAAGCGGGTTTGAGCGCTTGCTTCTCCTGAAGTGGTGCGGTTGAGCTGTCACCTCGCAGGAAAGGATGTGGTCCTCGAGGGTGACTTGTCTCTCTATTTCTTTCTTGCTCTCACTTCTTTTTTCTTTTCACATTGACATCTTATTAGAGCTCTGGGTTTTTCTTCTCCACCAGCAGTCTAAGCTGTTAAACAACCTTCAGTGAAAGTATTTGGACAGAACTAATGCTGCTCTGCCAAAAGCTTTAGGCAAGCCCTGGAATTAGGCTCCTTTTTGCAAACAGTAATGCAAGCATAAATGAGTAGACTCTAGGCGTGGGTGTGTGTGTGATCATTCTTCCCTCTTACCCTACCTGACCCCAGGACACAATGTTCCTCTTTGGCATATAGACAGCATATTTAAGTTTCCATTGAATTGTATTGCGTGAAGGTGCTTCCTTGTCACTTTTGTCTGGTAGCAAACATCCAAAGAATGCCTAAAAGCTTCTGTGTGGTGGGATGCACCTACAGCAGGGTAAAGAACCCAAAGATTAAGTTTTTATAAAATAAATGGATTCGGACAAACATTTACCGTTTATTTCGTGGTCATTTGACTAGAACCACTAGCTCGTTAGCTTGTCCTTCTCCAGAGCGGCAGGGAAAGCACGGTGGAATTAGCGAGCTAGCTAACCAACAAACTGTCCTCTCGTTAGCTAGCTTGATAATTCCACCTCGATTTCATGCTACACTGGTTACAGAAAAAGGAGCCAAATCAAGATGTCACTCATGATATCAGTGAGCCCGCAACTCGCTGTAAGTCTGCTTAGTTGGTTCGGAAGTCAGCACGCTAGAACGGTCGCAATGGCAACTGTGCACATAAAAATGGCCGCTGCTCTGACCATCCTGCTACGTAAATTTGAATGGGAATGGCCGTTCTACTCCTATTTTAATTCAACGTTATATATCAGCAGAACCAACTGAGGATACAAGCAATAAGACTTGAGGATGTATAAAGCTACGTGTGCAGCAAGCATTTTGTCCAAGTCAGTTTTAGGCTGAATTTATATCTGTAAGTGAAGCAACTTGTGTTTCAGTGGAATGTCAATAAATCAGAGCAGTATTCTTTTTGCAAGTGCCTTTGCTACCAACGGTAGCTTGCTAACCCATAGATAGCATTAGCTCGCTAACAGCTAAGTTGTCTCGTTGTAATTTTAGTAGTAGACGTAGGGTGCTAAAATAATGCGTTGACGTGTTTAGTGAGCTGTTTTGTTAGCGTTTCAGTCCTTCGTTGCATGTTGTTTTCCTGTGCGTTGGGCATCCAGAGTTGGGAAACGCCGTCTCTATCAGTATGGGGAAGGTCTGCATTAGTTAAGTATGAGTAAACACTTAATTCATAATTTATAAAGCATTGTTCCACACTTTATGAATGATGGATTTACCATTTGTAAATGAAGTACTATATAATGCTTCATAGTGTGCAGTTATTATAAAGTGTTACCGAGCCAGAGGACCAGAGAGAGACTTCTCTTGGTCACTGCTGCCTCTAACTTGACCAAATATTACAGAGACAAACACAAATAACCAGGAAGACTTTATATTAACTGCACGCTATGAAGCATTATACAGTACTTTGTTTAAAAATAGTGAATCCATCATTTATAAAGTGTGGAACAATGCTTTATAAACGAGGAATTAAGTGTTCTAATTCTTAACTAATGCTTCATAGCGTGCAGTTATTATAAAGTGTTAGCGTGACTGTTAAATGTTTGTGTTTACATGTCTAGTGTTCTCAAATGACAGTCCACTGTACTCTGACTGCAGGACCTTCAGTTCAGGCCTATCTGCTGACCCTGCACATTTGCCTCAGCAGCAATCTATTGCCTTCTCACACTTCCTCTCGCTCGTTTGTTGGCCCATTCTCCACGAAAAAGCTTCTGCTACATTTTCCTTTTCATCCTCATCTTTCTCTCGTCTCATTCATTAAGCAGTATTATGAGCAGCAGTGCATCCATCCCCGCAACCGTCCTCACGTCTCATATTTCTTATAGTTTTCTAGTTCTCGCCTGCCGATGCTTTGAGTCTCAGAGATTGGTGAAATACCAAAACGGGTAAAATCGATAAAGAGCTCTAGACTGGAGAGTGTTAGTTTTGGGATGAAATTGAATTCCGGTGCTTTTCTCAGCCTGATGCTGCATCTCGTTTTTGGAGGAGAGTCCTTTGTCATCGTTGTCACACTTTTATTTGGCAGGCTTGAGGACGGCAGATGAGAAGCAGTACAGGGAAATGAGAGAGGAGAGAGATTGAGTTGGTGAGTCACTGTCCATAAGGAGTCCTCTGCAAACAGTCTGGAGCATGCATTGTCTGGCTGACTGGTGTATATGTTATGCGGCGTTGCATAAACGCATGTCTTTTTTTAATGGGTGCTGGAATATGAACTGTGTGTAATGTGTATACAAAGACTGTAAACATAATAAGTGGACGTAGTCACCGCAACGTCAATCATTGGTTTGTAGACTGCCGTTTCGAAGCCTCAGATTCTGCATTTTGTCTGTCGACATCTTGTTTTGTGGCTGTTGTTATCTTGGTTTTGTGGTTTTCGCCGTCTTGTTTTTTGGCCTCCACCATCTTGGCTTTTGCCTACCATTCCCATCGTGGTTTCTGGCTGTCCCCATCTTGGATTTTGGCCTCCGCCATCTTGGTTTTTGCCTAAGATCCCATCTTGGTTTCTGGCTGTCCCAATCTTGTTATTTAGCCTCTACCATCTTGGTTTTTGGCCTCCGCCATCTTGGTTTTTACCTACCATCACTATCGTGGTTTCTGGCTGTCCCCATCTTGGTTTTTGGGCGTCACTCTTTAGTGTTTGTTGCCCCTCACCATCTTGTTTTTGCCACCAGAAGTGAAACTAGAGGGTGGCGCTAAAAACAAGACATGAAAACAAACTGTGAAATGGTTAAAATTCTATGTCCTGTCAATCACACGGTAGCCCCGCCCTAAAGAACAACCTGCTTTATGGTCTATTTCACGTGAAACTAGAGATTGAGACCATAAACTCATGTTGACAATGTTTACTGAGGTAATAAATCAAGTGACAACTAGGCTCATAGTAATTTTTCATAGACTTCTATACAACCAGACTTCTTCTTGCAACCAGAGGAGTTGCCCCCTGCTGGTCAGTAGAGAGAATGCTGGTTTAAGGCACATCGCTTCACTTTTTCAGACCCGGAGGTCTGAAAAAGGCCATCATGTGTGTATTCCACAACACGCCTCAGTCCATAAATGGAACATTCCACCATTATCCATGTGTGTTTTTCCAATTTTCTCTCAAATCAAGTCGTTAAATATGTTTTTATTCGGTTCGCATTCAGTTCCCCTGTCAACATCATCCCCCGGGAATCCACTGGCCGCATGTGTGGCCAGTCACCCGAAGCCGTTGTGGTTGGATGTCACTAAACATACTATTGGCCATGAGCCAAGTGGGCATTGGGAAATAGATCAGGTTTCCAATAATATGAAGCCTTGCAAGCTGATGTGAGAGGCTGTAAGAATCGATGCGGGTCTGAAGAAGCCGCCGGGGCTCTGTGAGTCACCAGATTATGTAGCAAGAACTCTCAAGCTCTTTCCTTTGATTTGGCTGCTTTCGAGTGTGGTTAAGTGGCGCTAGTAAACTGAGCCCACAGGTCTGTGTGGGGATTCCTGGCCTCGACACATTACGGTAGCTCACACCGCTGAAGGCAGTGAAACTCTTTTTTTGTGTGTTTAGGACACTGAAACTTCTTGGCCTGAACACTAATGACCTGTTATTTAGTATAAGAACATCTCCCTCTCCGTGTCTGTTAGTAAAGCAAACCTTTAAAGCAGTTTGACCATCAATACATTCTGTCCATTACATAACCACCATAAGTTTGGTACCACCCAATACTAGAATCGAAGAAAACAAACAATTAATGCTGATATTATTCTCATTCATTACAATCTATCTATAATGTTTCTATTCTGTAACCTCTATTGCATGTCTGTCCATCCTGAAAGAGAGAGACCCTCCACAAACTACATTTAATTATTTTATTTTTTGACGAAATAAAGGGATGACTAAATGTTGATTTAATTCAGATGATGGATTTAAATGATGGAATATATTTATGAAAGGCGGTTCATACCTAAGACATCTGTTATATACAGTCAGGTCCATAACTATTTGGACATTGACACATTTTTCATTATTTTGGCTCTGTACACCACAACAATGGAGTTGAAATGAAAAAATCAAGATTAATTTGAGGGTATTTACATCCAAATCAGGTGAACGGTGTAGGAATTCCAACAAATGTATAAGTGGCCACCCCGTTTTTAAAGGACCAAAAGTAATTAAGATAATGAAAAATGTGTCAATGTCCAAATAGTTATGGACCTGACTGTATGTCTGGCTCCACAGGTTAAGCCATTAGGGGATAATCTAACTCAAAGAGCCAGTAAATATCATAGAAAGTTAATATGAAGCAGGCAGCTCACATTTTCATCAGCAGATCGTCTTTGTTTTTTGCTCAGAGCCCCCTAAAGCTACGCCACGTTTGATAAGCCTCTGGGGTCCTGGTGTAGCCAGTGGGTATCCGGGGGCCAAGACTTCCTTTTCAGTGCACTGTCTTACAGTCTTTGCAACTTGAGATGCGAGACTGGAGTTGGAGTGGAGAGACAGGCGGGAGTAGCCAGTTTCCGAGCAAATTTGAAACCAATAAAAAGCTAAATCATCGTCAAGACAGTAGGCGGCGGGTTCCCAGATTGCATTTCTGCCAATGCGTTCTGCCCTTTTTTGCTCTCCACACAGTCACAGTGACCTTTGACCACCAAAATATAATCAGTTAATCTTTGGCGTTTCTGAGATGTCACGTTAACAAGAATGCAATGGATAGACAAACCAAACGGTAAACTCCAGTTCTGAAGCTGGAGTGTCCATAAACTTGCATTCTCTCTCCTGACCACCAGGGGGCAACTCCTCTGGTTGTATAGAAGTCTATGCTTCATGTGTTAAAGCTGCATTCTCTCTACTGACCACAAGGGGGCGACTCCTCTGGTTGTATAGAAGCCTATGCTTCATGTGTTAAAGCTGCATTCTCTCTACTGACCACAAGGGGGCGACTCCTCTGGTTGTATAGAAGTCTATGCTTCATGTGTTAAAGCTGCATTCTCTCTCCT
>JBAMJR010000538.1:15000-27500 GCA_038501785.1 Myoxocephalus aenaeus
AGCAAAATGAAGTGAAAACACGCTGTGAAAGGGTTAAAGTTGTCGACCTGAGCGCGGCCAAATGGAGAAAATAAAATAATTCAACGTTTTTTTTGGCGGGTTTTCCTTTATCAAATATTTACACAGTGAGATTTTTGAAAAATATCCAACAGTAATGTGGATATTATGATTGGTAATAAGTGGTGAAAGGCAAATAATAGAACTTGCTTTTACAATTTACTGCCACACAATAAACACATAGATCACGATATAGCACATTTTCGGGCAATTCAATAAGTGAATGGTGCACATGAAATAACCACATGGTAAAACCTCCTGCGTGAGTTTAATACTTGACAAATGAAAAGTGCAGTTTATTTTTTATTTGATTAAGAAATTGAGTGCAAAAGCATCGCCCAAAGGAAATACATATTGCAGTTAGGCCGCTGTTTTTTATAGAATAAGTATAAACTATAAACACGTTTTTATCGTTTGATGACATATATTGTCATATTGCCCATCCCTGTCAATCACCTTGTAGCCCCGCCCCTAAAGCGTCCCCTGCTTTATGGTCTGTTTGACTCTAAATGACCATAATTTACTAAATGAACATCATGCTGTATTGAAGAAGACTTGAAACTAGAGATTGAGACATAAACTCATGTTTACAATGTTTACTGAGGGAATACATCAAGAGAGAAGTAGAGTCATTTATATAGACTTCTATACAACCAGAGGAGTCGCCCCCTGGTGGTCAGGAGAGAGAATGCAGCTTTAACACATGAAGCATAGACTTCTATACAACCAGAGGAGTCACCCCCTGGTGGTCAGTAGAGAGCATGCAGCTTTAACACATGAAGCATATACTTCTATACAACCAGAGGAGTCACCTCCTGGTGGTTAGGAGAGAAAATGCAGCTTTAACACATGAAGCATAGACTTCTATACAACCAGATGATGTCAGGAGAGAGATTGCAGCTTTAACACGTAAAGCATAGACTTCTATACAACCAGAGGAGTCGCCCCCTGGTGGCTATACAGTGCTGCAGGAATGAGTCCTAAAAAACGATAAATGACTCTGCATTTTTTGCACTTCCGGTTTTGTTAATGTACTTTTGGTTAGTTGTCTGCAATAAGGTAAGAAAATCCGTGAGTTCTGAAGCTTTGAAAAAAAAAACGGTTTACTAACAAGTTTACAAATAAGACGACTAGATGTCGTCACACTTACTAGTCCGCCTTCACAGCCTCGTTGTGTTTAAACTCGTGTTCCTTTACAGCCTAACGTTGGCTTTTTACTGCTGCTGATTGCACGTATGCTTGTGAAGTAATATGAACTTCTGTTTGCCACAATGATCCAAAACCCATTGGAACAATCTCATTGGATTTTTGACGAAGGAACCGGTGCGACGCTAACTTCCTGTTTGGTTGACAAAGATACGTCACCCCTGCAGCCCTCTATATATAACGAAGTGAAGCGTAGGGTCATTTTCTATACAATCGGACTTTATAATTGCAACCAGAGGAGTCGCCCCCTGATGGCCGTTAGAAGGAATGCAGGGTTAAGAAGCTTCAGCATCACTGTGTGCTTCCCTTTACTCAAGCAAGCAGAGCAAAGTAAAATATACTAGACACATGTTTTTATATTTGCATATTTCACCCCAGGCAAGACAAGTCTGCTTTAATATATACATTTTTTACAGATACATTTGCACCTGTGCTTCCTCCAATTGTGTGTGTGCGTGTCCATTTGCATTGTAGCCCTCAGTGTGCCGGCCTAATAGTCCCGCCTGCTTGAACGAGGCCTCTGATAATGGTAACTAAGACAAGTGGTTCTTATTCCCATAGCAACAAGAACATATCATTCCCCAAGAGCAGAATTCATTAATTACGCCTTTCTTTTTTTGCGAGACCTTTTATTTTTCTAAGACAGGAATTAGAATGCACACTCAATTTCCTCCTCAGCACAAGAGCTGCAGCGCCGACTGCATCGCCTCCCCAGCTGCTACCAGACAGCTAATAGAGAAGTGCTCTGCCGCCTGGAGAATATTAATACACTCATATTTATGCACACACATCCCACAAGGCTGGTAATGGTTTTTGTTTGCTTGTTTTGTGCGTTTCGGTGCGTGTGCGTTTTTCTTCTTCTTTTTTTCTTTTAAACGCGCGTGCGGTTGTGTCGCCGCGTCCCAAAAACACGGCCGGCGACACTTCGCTGCTTCTCATTCGAGTATCGTTCAGCCTCGCCTTATATTTCTTTTCCAGCTCATTATGGGCGACGCCGAAGTAAAAGATTACGCGTTTGTGTCGGCGCTCCAGTGGAGAAACGGGAAGAAAGACAGATGAGGGGAGAAGGGGGAAGTTGATACTGTGTAATAAAGAACCGAGGGGAGGTCATGGCAGGTTAGGTCTGGATTGCGTTTTTTTTATACACATTAACATCACCGGCTGAGAGACCGATGTTTTTTTTTCTTTTTCTATTTTTTGGGTTGTTGTTTGAGCGCCGATGGCAGGTAGTCAGTTCATTCATTTGATGGGGGGAAAAAATCCCTCTATAATCCTCGTCGGCGCTCTGAGTGCTCTGATCCGCCGCAAATGAGCTGCAGCAGACGCGTGCTTCCTGTCGCTGCTCGTCAACCAGGAGAAAGCAGTTGGCGGACACGAGCTGCGTGCCAAAATCATATACTTCAAAAAAAAAACTTCTACTGCAGCTGCCCTTACAAAGTACGTACTTATGCATGCAGTATGCATTCAATTGGGACCAGGCGGCAACCTCCGGTTCTGAAACCTGAAGCCAATGCTGAAGTGTCTTACAGCTGCATTCTCTCTAATGTCCATCAGGGGGGCGACTCCTCTGGTTGTATAGAAGTTGGACCATATTTAAACTGTGAAAGAGTGACGTAGAGACACCGTATACGGCTCTGGTAGCGACCTGTCAATCACCTTGTAGCCCCGCCCCTAAAGCGTCCCCTGCTTTATGGTCTGTTTGACTCTAAATGACCATAATTTACTAAATGAACATCATGCTGTATTGAAGAAGACTTGAAACTAGAGATTGAGACATAAACTCATGTTTACAATGTTTACTGAGGGAATACATCAAGAGAGAAGTAGAGTCCTTTATATAGACTTCTATACAACCAGAGGAGTCACCCCCTGGTGGTCATGAGAGAGAATGCAGCTTTAACACATGAAGCATAGACTTCTATACAACCAGAGGAGTCACCTCCTGGTGGTCAGTAGAGAGAATGCAGCTTTAACACATGAAGCATAGACTTCTATACAACCAGAGGAGTCGCCCCCTGGTGGTCAGGAGAGAGAATGCAGCTTTAACACATGGAGCATAGACTTCTATACAACCAGAGGAGTCGCCTCCTGGTGGTCAGTAGAGAGAATGCAGCTTGAACACATGAAGCATAGACTTCTATACAACCAGAGGAGTCGCCTCCTGGTGGTCAGTAGAGAGAATGCAGCTTTAACACATGAAGCATAGACTTCTATACAACCAGAGGAGTCGCCTCCTGGTGGTCAGGAGAGAGAATGCAGCTTTAACACATGAAGCATAGACTTCTATACAACCAGAGGAGTCGCCCCCTGGTGGTCAGGAGAGAGAATGCAGCTTTAACACATGAAGCATAGACTTCTATACAATCAGAGGAGTCGCCCCCTGGTGGTCAGGAGAGAGAATGCAGCTTTAACACATGAAGCATAGACTTCTATACAACCAGAGGAGTCACCCCCTGGTGGTCAGGAGAGAGAATGCAGCTTTAAGACACTGGCTTCACTTTTCAGAACCGGAGGTGACCCTCTTGACCCTCTTGCTCATATATCTGTTACGCAAAGGATTGTGGGTCAGAATAGCCAGAAAAGCATACTGGCTTGCATACTACAAAATGCAGTAGGACATCCTGGTATTTTCTTGGCGTATTGCGACACATTCAATCTTTTCCTGGCGTACTAGATAGTATGGTAGTACGGGTATTGGAACACACAAGCAACATTCCTCAGCGTGATCCAAGACCACTGCCGCCCTTCACAGCAAACGTCCATCACGTCTACTTCAAAGGAGTTTCCCGTTGACATTCTCCACATCTGATATGACTGAAGCGGCGCCCCTGCCTCCCGCCCTCGCCTTTCCTTTCTGCCGCCGCTATCCGGTCTCGCCGGATCAATGCCGGGGAGTCGAGAGCGCCCGTAGAGACGTGTCGCTCCGAGGAGCAGAGGACGACCTGCAGCTCTGTCATTCAGAATTCTGCTCGGTCAGAGGAAGAAGTCCTCTGCCCGAGCAATTCTCTCCCTCAGCATCCTCCCCCTCTCCTCCCCTCCTTCTTCCTCCACAAGCTCACACTCGTCCTCGGCTACCCTCCATCTTCCCCTCCCTTCCCCTCTCGCTCAAGCTGCACTGTATGGAGGGAATAGAGCGCAGGGCGGATAGCGCAGAGGTCTAATGGCAGCAGAGAAGAGAGCGCTAATGAGCTGGTCCTGCGAAGTTGGCGTGGAGAAAGATCGGGAAGGGTGTTTTTGGAGGGAAGAGGGCAAGGCGAAGAGAGAAAAACGAGATATGAGGTGAGGAAAGAGAGAGAGAGAGAGAGGCAGTTGCCTGCCGAGTGCTGTGTCAGAGGTTCACTGAGGCCGCTAGCGATTTATAGCGGATTTATTTGGCTGCACAGAAGGCCTTCACCTGCACTGCCCTCTCTACTTTCTCTTCCTCTGTTCTTCCCACAATGCAGTAGGACGACTTCTCAATGTTCAAACCCGTCACCCGTCGCTCATGCATGTGTTTTTGTTTTCATCACGTGTGTTCGTGTCATGTGTTTAGCTCGAATATGAGAGCGGATTCAGGGGGGGATTTGACTGAAGCGGGGGAGGGGATTTGTACAGCTCCCCCGAAAATGTCGAGAAAGGTATCCAGAAAGTGCTAAGAGAAAGTTAGAATGAATTCATATTTATCTGCCTTTGAATATGAAGCAGTAGCGGTGCTAACGCAGAAATGGTTCTCTCTCTCTCTCTCTCTCTCTCTCTCTCTCTCTCATTATACCAGGTCCGGTGTGTGATGAGCCAGCAGAGGGGAAGAGGAAAGGTCGCCCTAAAGCAGAAGTGCAGGAACTGAGAAGCATCCCTGTGAGTATCTTCTCTTTTGAACTGCGTGGGTGTTTTGAAGTGGGCTTCATTTTTTTTATTTTCAATTTTTCCTGCAGAGTAGGCAGCTCCCCATGAATGTAATATGCACGCCATATACAGTACAGTACAGTTCTAGCGATAACCCGTGCATGCATTGAACTCTCTCCTCCTCACCCCCGAGCAGGCCCATATGATAGAACAATGGAAGGAAGAGTTTAAGCGGCGCTCCAGGGTTAAGTGTCCGTGTTCGGGCTGCTGGTTAGAGTTTCCCAGCATCTATGGCGTCAAGTACCACTATCAACGCTGCCAGGGGGTGAGTCACTAACCTCTGTTCTTTCCTGTTCTGCGGCTATTTCCACCTTTGTGCTTCAGAGTAGTCTTGATCACAGTAAAGATATTTGAAGAACACCATCAAATGACCCGTTCCCGGTTAGTTTACATCAGGGTTTAAGCGTCCAGATAACTCAAAATACTCTACATATCTAGTGATCCTTGACTATGTTTACGTGCACCAAATAGTCTGTTATTTTTGGTCCTCATTCCAAAAAAAGACAATATTCCCACCAAGATGTTCCAATGGCTAATAAAAGGGAATATTCCACTAATATTCCCGTTGACACGCAGCTGTGCACATTCCGATTAACGTAATCACAGAGTCCGGTGAATCCCACGCCGACGCCATTCTCGGGTGTGTTTGACGTTGTTCACCGCATCAGAGTATGGAAACGCGTGTCGGCGGGACACGCCTCCTCTTTCGCTTGCTTCTTTTTTGCTTTCTTAGGAATGTGGGCTTTTCTTTTGAGCACGCATCTCTTCTCCGGCTTTGCAAACGTTCAGGCCGGTTGGTCGTAAACAGGAGAGAGGCCGCGCATTTTGAGATGCATATTCTGAATGAGCTGTATGCATGCCCAAAGAATGCTACTATAGGGTGACCAGATATCATTTCCAAAACTCGTAAGGGGGTAATAACTATTTTCCCGGACGTAGCAAAATCCCGGACGTTTTTGGAATCCCTGCCGGCCGCTTTTTTTAGGTCTCGAAAAGAGGACATGTCCGGGAAAAAGAGGACGTCTGGTCACCCTAGCTACTAATAACATCACACACGTCTTAATCAGAAAATAAGGCCTAATTCCAAATGGAATATGATGTGCTACTGTAGCTACAGCAGCTACTGTAGCTACATAAGCCATATCGAATTCAGAATAATGAGGGAATATGAGTGTGCAGGTAAACATAGTCACTGCCCACACAAGAGCCGTCCAGTAACAGCTGCTCACTGTCATTTTGTTTTGCGTGAGGTAGGGGAGCATCCTTTAAATCCTCCCCTCCTCCCTCCTCATGTCTCTGTTTGTACCAGGCCCCCGTAGCCGAGAAGCTGAGTCATGGCTGTCCTTACTGCGAGGCGGTGTTCGCCACAAAGGTGCGCCTGCAGAAGCACAAGCTGTGGAACCACACCGACAGGGTCAGTGTGGAGCCCAAGGACGAGCAGCCCAGGCTCCACAAGGCCCCCGTCAAGTCCAACGCCAAGAAAAGGTGACTGGGCTTTTAGAGCTAAAAAAAATGTACCACCCACGTAACTAACGGTGCTAGTGACGTCGTAATGCTGACCGCGCAAATCTGTCCTCCCTCGATCCGCGTATATTCAGGCCCATGGAGAACAGCCCGCCCTCCCCCGTGTTCTTCAAAGTGAAAAAGACCCACGAGGTGTCCACGCCGTCCCACAACGGAGAGCTGGCCCACCAGAGGAGCGAGAGGAAACCGCACAGCCACAGTCAGCCTCATCCGCAGCAGCAGCAGCAGCAGATCCACCATCCCCCGCCGGTCCAGCCTCCGTCCCAGCACTCCCAGCAGACCCAGCAGTCCCAGCAGTCCCTCAGCGCGTCGTCCGATGCGGAAGGCAGCGACAGCGACGATGACAGCCTCCCCGCGTCCTATCACGACGAAGACCCGGAGCGAATGAGGCACAGTAAGATTACGACGTGCATCTTTCGTGATGGACCATGTGTTCTCTCATTTTTTATATATATATATATATATATATATATGCATGTGTTTGACCGTTCTTTCTCTCTTGAGCCAGGACGGAAGCAGAAAACACCGAAGAAGTTCACCGGAGAGCAGCCTTCTATATCTGGAACGTTCGGACTGAAAGGTGAATGTAAAAAAAAAATCAGTTGTTGACGGTGAATGATGTAATCAAGTGAGCTCCTGTGGGGGTGATATTAAATGGCCGACGTGAAGGATTTCAGGGGATTCATTGGCAGAAATGAGTATAGTATCCACCCATTTTAGTAAACATGATGACGTAATTCTCTGAACACGTTAGTTAACGCTTGCTAGCAAGTTTTGTTAGCTTGTTTTTTATAATACAAGTTTGCACATTAACCAACGGGACCGTATTAGCCAACCTCTACGCCGCAGGTAGACTATTTCGCCGGGAGGAGAGCAGGCGGCAGCTCTGGAGAGAGAGGCTGGCCAGTTAGCTATGTAGCTTGTCCATCTACAGAGCCGGTCAGTTAGCTAGCTAGCTTG
Source organism: Myoxocephalus aenaeus (assembly GCA_038501785.1). Lineage (NCBI taxonomy): Eukaryota > Metazoa > Chordata > Actinopteri > Perciformes > Cottidae > Myoxocephalus > Myoxocephalus aenaeus. The sequence continues at coordinate 22,630 of JBAMJR010000538.1, forward strand.
TCCATCGACAGAGCTGGTCAGTTAGCTAGCTAGCTTGTCCATCGACAGAGCCGACCAGTTAGCTAGCTAGCTTGTCCATCTACAGAGCCGACCAGTTAGCTAGGTAGCTTGTCCATCTACAGAGCTGGTCAGTTAGCTAGCTAGCTTGTCCATCGACAGAGCCGGCCAGTTAGCTAGGTAGCTTGTCCATCTACAGAGCCGACCAGTTAACTAGGTAGCTTGTCCATCTACAGAGCTGGTCAGTTAGCTAGCTAGCTTGTCCATCTACAGAGCCGACCAGTTAGCTAGGTAGCTTGTCCATCTACAGAGCTGGTCAGTTAGCTAGCTAGCTTGTCCATCGACAGAGCCGGCCAGTTAGCTAGGTAGCTTGTCCATCTACAGAGCCGGTCAATTAGCTAGGTAGTCTCCAGAGCCGCCTGCTCTCCTCCCAGCGGCGTAGGGGTCGGCCAATACGGTTCTGTTAGTTAATGTTAACTTTTTAAAGTAAAGCTCTCTGTCCTGGAGAGTGACGATATATATTAAGAGAAACTTGTAGTCTCCTAGCGGCGAGGAGGCAGAAAAGCATGATGGAATTAGCGAAGTAGCCAGCAGCTAAATGAGTAAAATTAAACAACTTAATGCTTCATCCACACTATGTTGTCACAGTGAAGGAAATGTAGCCGGCGTAGCACGAAAGCATGGTGGAATTAGCAAGCTAACTAAGTAGCTAGCTGTCTGATAGTTGGCTTGGTAATCCCGCCATTCTTTCATGCTACACTGGTTACAAAACGATGATCGTCTGACGTGGTTAGCTGAAGGCTAAGCTAAACTACTTGCAACGTTTTCCCTCCATCTGTGAAATGCCGATGTTTTAGCGACTCGAATCTGCGTTTTTATCAGTGTGCTGGTTGTTTTGTTCTGGTGAGCTCAGAACGAGCCTTTCATGTCTACACATGGAAAGGTTTTGAGGATTTTTTGCATTATGGGCTCGTTCAAAAGAGCTGAACGACATCGTGTGAGCGGCTCTGTGAGTGAATGTGAGTGTTCCCCCACTGCTGCCGATCAATGGTGCTGGTCTGTGAACACACCACGCAGACATCGCATACACACACAGGTTTTCCCAGCATCGCTCTTTCTCTCTTTCTGTCTCATTCACATGCTGAAAATGTCCATGACTCATATAGCCGGGGCTGTAAACTACTTATCACCACTTATCAAGCAATCCAACCACAGATTGCAGGACTCGCTGCTCTCTCTTGCTCTCTTTCAGTCCATCTGCCACTGATTCAGTAAAACTCAAAACAACTTCCTCTTTTTTTCATATCCAGTATCAACTTTTCCTTTTTAATTTTTTTTTTAATTTCTCTCGTTCAGCGTCCTCCATCTTTCCCTCTCTGCTTGTATCTTTCCACTTTACCTTAAATATGTTCAATGGGAGTATTAATTAGTGTGTGTGTGTGTGTGTTGCAGGTATGACTAAGGTGGAGGAGAAGCTGAAGGCGGGCCGTGCGAAGAAATCGGAGGGGAGTGGGTTCAGTGAAGAGCCTCAGAGAAGACCGACTTCAAGTCAGTCCTCCAAGAAAGATCCAGCTGCAACCGGCTCTGGTGAGATTTTAACAGACATGTTACTAGTGATACCAGTACAAATATTTAGTCATTTCTCTACAAAACAAAAGTACAACTTTGCAAATCCATCAATCATGAAGGATGTCACGTTGCCTTCCTCTTCTTATGCCGATATACGACGCATGATAAACATCACAAAATAGTGAAATAGGGAAAAACCATTATTATTTTTATTATTTAACAATGTTTCAGTTATTTTGTCAATCAGTCATTTAGTAGAAAAATGTCCCAAAACAAGCCCAAACCCCAAAGATTTTCAATTTCTATGAAATAATAAAACAGAAACAAAACCTCACATTTGATAATTAGAACATTTGGCAGTTTAAAACACTCACATTTTGTCATCAAACTTGTTGTTAAATCTATATTCAGCTAATCAGTTAATGGATTAATCGACTAATTGTTGCAGCACTATTATGATATTTGTCCAAAGAATAACTTAACAGGCTCCAACTTTCTGAAGCTGACTGTTTTAATACTTTGAGCGATGGAAAAAGTTTGTCTGCAACTGGCAGTAAAGTAACGTATAATTCAGAATGACATGTAATATACCTGCTGGGGTTTAGGGTTGAAATGCTGACACCTGGTGCCAAACAGAGATATGTCAAAAACAATAGAGAAACTTAAAAACAATTCAGTTCATGTATACAAAATAAGTAGAAAAACACATTATTTTGGTCAAATTATTAACATGTTTGATCAGTAAATGACCACTATATTTACAATATACAATGGCCTGGTTATGATTAACAAAACAAGCCTATTCCAGATGATCAAGAACCTCTCATTTTACGTAGCAGTCGTAATACTGGTTCCACATGTTTGTTCCAAAGGTGCCGACACCCAATGGCAGCGGACGATCCACGAGCGAGGGGAGGTGGTGTGTCCCACCTGCTCCATCGTCACCAGGAAAACCATCCACGGCCTCAAGAAACACATGGAGATCTGCCAGAAGGTCAGTGAAAAAATACTTTTATTCCTAAAAGGGGCCGAAATATACCTTTGGCATTAAACACAGATTCGTTGTTTACCGTGCAACGTTATCAGAGACGAGAAAAGCATGAATGTTGATGTCCTGACCGCATATTTTACTGAATATCAGCGGTCAATGATCGTCAGTAAAAACTTTATTTCACACTGTGATGGTTAAAGTGTATGGAGGACAGAAAATGGCTACTGATAAATAAATGCATGAATAAATACAGGAATAAATAAATACATGCTTAAATAAATGTATAAATAAATACAGGAATAAATAAATAAATGTATGAATAAATACAGGAATAAATAAATACATGCTTAAATAAATGTATAAATAAATACAGGAATAAATAAATAAATGTATGAATAAATAAATAAATACAGGAATAAATAAATAGATGCTTAAATAAATGTATAAATAAATACAGGAAGAAATAAATAAATATTTATTATATTTATTTTTTATTTATACATTTATTTAAGCATTTATTTATTTATTCATGTGTTTATTTATACATTTATTTAAGCATGTATCTATTTATTCCTGTATTTATACATTTATTTAAGCATTTATTTATTTATTCCTGTATTTATTTATTTATACATTTATTTAAGCATGTATTTATTTATTCATGTATTTATTCATGCATTTATTTATTTATACTTAAGTTATTTTCTGTCCTCCATATCATGGTAATCTGTGTCATGAATCCACAGTTCACATGTGTGCCAAACCACCACTACTGAAACTAAAACAAACTGTTTCCATATCGTCATATCCGTGTTTTTTGTGAACCGCAATGCTTTTTTTCCCTCTTTCCGAGTATGAAATGCATTTTCCACGTTGGATTATATACTTTCACTGCGACGTTATGAGACACCTCTCGGCTGTGCAGAGTCCAGGGAGCCTTTACAGGAACGATATCGATTGTCCGGCTGCAGAAAATAACATTGGGCGAAAGCTAATATCGCTGGAAGCGGATCAAAGGGAAAGGACACCGTGCGCTCCTGCCGGTTTGTTTGCGTTTGCGCTCCACGGTGGTGAGTAGCGGCGATAAACCAGGCAGGGGGTGAACATTATATGGAGCGCTCCCGAAGGACGAGCCAGCTGGAGCGGTGCGGCGGCCTCCGGGCCCGTCCAGGAGAGACGGGTCCCTGCAGCTGTTCTGACGGCTATTAAAGTGACAGTCCGCCGTAAAGCGATGACAGAATCGCCGCATTACCGCCGGGGTCGCTCGCCGTCGAAACACCTGCTTCTGAATCAATACTGAGGCGAGGAGGGTCGGGCCAAAAAAAAAGTGTTAAATTGGCTTTTTTTCTGCTTCCCAAAAGTTGCTTGATGGGACCTTTTTGTCCTTTTTGTTTCCACCAAAATTGCGCACTAATAACAACCTCTCTTGGGTTACAGCGGCAGAGTGCGATATTGATGGATCCAATAAAGAGCACGGCCAGCAATAGTTGGGTTACTCGTTGATAGAAATGTTATTTGATCCCCTCTTTGGCCTTTTAACCCCTGCAGCTCCAGGATGCCCTGAAGTGCCAGCAGTGTCACAAACAGTTCAGGTCCAAGGCCGGCCTCAACTACCACACCATGGCTGAACACAGCACCAAGGTACAGCCGCAGAGGAGCACGCATGAGAGTGTGGCGACTTAGTCATGCAGCGATTTTACCATACTTTACTAAATGAAGACTTGAAACTAGAGATTGAGACATAAACTCATGTTTACAATGTTTATTGAGGGAATAAATCAAGAGAGAAGTAGAGTCATTTATATAGACTTCTATACAACCAGAGGAGTCACCCCCTGGTGGTCAGGAGAGAGAATGCAGCTTTAACACATGAAGCATAGACTTCTATACAACCAGAGGAGTCACCCCCTGGTGGTCAGGAGAGAATGCAGCTTTAACACATGAAGCATAGACTTCTATACAACCAGAGGAGTTGCCCCCTGGTGGACAGGAGAGAGAAAGCAAGTTTAAACACATGAAGCATAGACTTCTATACAACCAGAGGAGTCGCCCTCTGGTGGTCAGGAGAGGGAATGCAGCTTTAACACATGAAGCATATACTTCTATACAACCAGAGGAGTCGCCCCCTGGTGGTCAGGAGAGAGAATGCAGCTTTAACACATGAAGCATAGACTTCTATACAACCAGAGGAGTCGCCCCCTGGTGGTCAGGAGAGAGAATGCAGCTTTAACACATGAAGCATAGACTTCTATACAACCAGAGGAGTCACCCCCTGGTGGTCAGGAGAGAATGCAGCTTTAACACATGAAGCATA
>JBAMJR010000538.1:32500-60000 GCA_038501785.1 Myoxocephalus aenaeus
GAAAAAAAGGCAATTAATTAAGAAAGGAATCGATATTTCTTTGTTATTCTTGTTTGTAAACAAATGTTCTTTCTTGAGCAGCAAATACAAGAAGTTCAGAAATCTTTCAAATACATTCAGCTCAACAATTATCTCAGTGATTATCTTTATTGATTATCCCTCATCTTGTGATCACACTCAGTGACATCACTAGAGACACAGATAGAGAGATGAAGAGAGAGAGAGACAAGGAGACAAGGAGATAAGGAGAGAGACAAGGAGACAGAGAGACAAGGAGACAAGGAGATAAGGAGAGAGACAAGGAGACAGAGAGACAAGGAGATAAGGAGAGAGACAAGGAGACAAGGAGACAGAGAGACAAGGAGATAAGGAGAGAGACAAGGAGAGAGACAAGGAGACAAGGAGAGAGACAAGGAGATAAGGAGATAAGGAGAGAGACAAAGAGACAAGGAGACAGAGAGACAAGGAGATAAGGAGAGAGACAGAGAGACAGAGAGAGACAAGGGGACAAGGAGACAAGGAGACACAGAGACAAGGAGACAAGGAGAGAGACAAGGAGATAAGGAGAGAGACAAGGAGATAAGGAGAGACAAGGAGATAAGGAGATAAGGAGAGAGACAAGGAGACAGAGAGACAAGGAGATAAGGAGAGAGACAAGGAGATAAGGAGAGAGACAAAGAGATAAGGAGACAGAGAGACAAGGAGATAAGGAGAGAGACAAAGAGACAAGGAGACAGAGAGACAAGGAGATAAGGAGATAAGGAGAGAGACAAAGAGACAAGGAGACAGAGAGACAAGGAGATAAGGAGAGAGACAAGGAGATAAGGAGATAAGGAGAGAGACAAAGAGATAAGGAGACAGAGAGACAAGGAGATAAGGAGAGAGACAAGGAGATAAGGAGATAAGGAGAGAGACAAAGAGATAAGGAGACAGAGAGACAAGGAGATAAGGAGATAAGGAGAGAGACAAAGAGATAAGGAGACAGAGAGACAAGGAGATAAGGAGAGAGACACAGAGACAAGGAGACAGAGAGACAGAGAGAGACAAGGGGACAAGAAGACAAGGAGACACAGAGACAAGGAGACAAAGAGACAAGGAGACAAGGAGATAAGGAGACGGAGAGACAAAGAGATAAGGAGACAGAGAGACAAGGGGACAAGAAGACAAGGAGACAAGGAGAGAGAGACAAGGAGGCAGAGAGACATAGAGACAAGGAGATAAGGAGACGGAGAGACAAAGAGATAAAGAGACATAGAGACAAGGAGATAAGGAGACAGAGAGAGGAGGTTTGAGACGAGGACGTCTCACTCCAGAACTTCTAAAGAACCGACAGCAGAACCGATAACTCCAGACCGCATCATTACTCTGGGTCTTTACTAATTTAGGAACCGGGTCCCCTTTAGAACCGGGCTTCGGGGTGCATCCCAACTCTCTTCATCTGCCAGTTTGGATTTCCTTTCCTCCCTTTCCTCCCTCACCTCTCTCCCTCCTTCTCCCTTCCTGCCCCAAAAACCACACACACTGACCCAGTTTCCTGCTTTAACGTGTTTTTTTCATTCTGTTTTATTTCTGTCACTGGCTTCACTCAATCAAACACACACACACACACACACACACACACACACACACACACACACACACACACACACACACACACACACACACACGCAGGGCTGCTCGGTCCACTTCTCCAGCCTGATGGGCTACCAGTACCACCAGAAGCGCTGTGGGAGAGAGTGCTGTGACGACGAGAAGCCCGTGTTCCTGTGCCAGCACTGCGGGAAGACCTACCACTCCAAGGCTGGCCGGGATTACCACGTGCGTACCGAACACTGCCCGGCAACCGGGGCCGCCGTGACGGCCGCCAACAACAGGGACGTCATCACCGACACCAACAACAACACTGGCAAGGAGAGGGTGAGCTCACCGTGTGTGTGATGAAGCATCGTTTACTAGATTTCATTGTAAATAACTTTTTCCGTCCCGGTACTGAAACTTAAGCGTTGTTTATGCTCGCGAGCTCCGAGGGCGTTTATCCTCAGTGGTTCTCAAAGGGGGGTACGTGAGGTTTAAAATATATATATTTAAAATTATTATTCAATAATATACAAGTGTATGTTCATAAACTGAATTGCATTTATTCAATATTAAATCAGACACCGTTGGCACAGCGCTGTGTATTACATCTTTTTTGGCATAAAAACAAATATAAAGTGCCTAAAAATAGAGTCCTGAGCGTGTTTAATTGTTGGGGTGACGTATCACGTGACCTCTTGACCTCTGTCGAGAGGCTCAGACGCACAGACGGATTTATCCGGTCATTTTTCAAAATAAAAGATCTTTACGCCCCTTGATGTTCAATCAAATATGTTTTTCATTCATTGTTTCTGCTGCTCCATGCGGTCTGAAACCTCAGCGGACGTAAAAGCTAAAGGAACCGAGAGGAATCTAAAAGACAACGAGTGTAACTCAGAGATATGAACACAGACTGAAGGTGTAACCAACCGGCAGAACGCCATAAACCAACCAACTATGAAGAGGAGGTTATTGTAATTATCTGTAAACTCATGTCTCGTATTCATGGACTACTTTATTACCTTTATTGTCTTTATAAAAGCCCTGCAAAGAAACAAGTCAAGTGTTTACAAGCATTATAAAGAAACAAATGTTCAATATCCCGTAAACTATTTAATTTGGCTGCAAAGTAGTTTTAAGACCTCCTGTTGCTAAAAACAACTTGTCCTTCTGTGTAAAACCCAGAGACACGTAATCAATGCTCTTATCAGTTGTAAATGAATGTTTTTAGGCTTTTAAAAGTGCCTTTTAGAGACCTCCTTAAAATGTGCAATTGAGGCTTTCAGGAGGTCTAAAAATAAATAAATGTACTGAATTGTTATTTATTACCGTAAACGGTCAGTGTCCAGTGTTGCTGCTGTAGCAAGCTAGTAGCAGTGCTAGCTAGCTATTGCTGCTGCTAGCTAGCACTGCTACTAGCTTTCTAGCTTGCGGAATGTATATGTATGTATATACAATACGAGCTAGCGGAAGTTAGCGGAGAGCTAGCGGAAGTTAGCGGGGAAGTAACAGAGCGCTAGCAGGAGCCCCAGCTGGCTACAGCGGGGAGCTAACGGGGACACTGACCGAAGGTAGTAGCGGCTCGTAACCCGACGTTTACGGTAAATGAATGGCTTCCCCTTTGTAATAACTAGTGAACACACATTCTCCACTCCCCCAGGTGAATTCTGGGGAGTCTCCATCTCTCGGGAAGAAGGAGCCCGGCCCGCCCGAGAAGAAGGAGTGGCCGGAGAAAGCCCCGCCCGGCCCGCCCAAGGAGAAGGAGAAGGAGAAGGAGAAGGAAAGAGGAGCCGGGGACAAGGAGAGGGAGCGAGGCAAGGAGAGAACGCCGCCGAGCGCCAGCCAGGGCGACGACTTCGAGCGGACGCCGAGCGGCAGGGTGAGGCGCCGGTCGGCTCAGGTGGCCGTGTTCCACCTGCAGGAGATAGCGGAGGACGAGCTGGCCAAAGACTGGGGCACCAAGCGCCGCATCAAGGACGACCTGGTGCCGGACAGCAAGAGGGTGAGCGGCACGCAGGATGGACGTTAATGCACCGTTAATGCACCGTTAATGCACCGTTAATGCACCGTATCCGCATGAGCACGTCTGCTAGTTTGTAGGTTGCGTCGTGTTCTTCGTCCCGTGCAAATCTGCCATAAAATTGTCCTAAAAGGAAAATGTTCGGCAGCATTTTGTATTACCTACCACGCAGGTCATGTGATCATATTATCCCTGTGTGAATCAGCATCTTGGTGATTTGTTTTCTTCGCTCGGGGGCTGCGTTGGCGATTATAAATCCAATTTATGTATTTTTTTTGGCACCAATTTGTGTGCTAATAGTTGTGACACAACACTATTATATAGACAGTAATAGGCCTATATATATTCTAATAGCATCTATAATGCTAAATATAAATATTATTTAGTGTAATGTTTTTAATGTAAGCGATTGTTACGGGATAATGTCAGTAAATACAGATGTGTGAATGCGCCACATGAAACAAAGACAATTTATTTCTTTTTTTTTAAAGAATATTTTTCTGGGCTTTTTGCCTTTTTTTTATTAGCCGGCCGTTGCGCCCCGGGGGGTGATTTATAAACCAGATGAGGTCCTCCGGTAATAATAGTCTTTCACACCTGTCGCTGGGCTCATTTGGGTTGGAACAAGTGTGATGTGATAAAATAATACGTTGCTGCATTTCCTGTTCACACTTTTTACAAACAAACCCAGAGAAGTAAACAGGAAGTCATGCACACCGACAGGTGACTCGTCATCCTGCATCATCAGTAGAGAGAATGCAGCTTTAACACATGAAGCATATACTTCTATACAACCAGAGGAGTCGCCCCCTGGTGGTCAGTAGAGAGAATGCAGCTTTAACACATGCAGCATAGACTTCTATACAACCAGAGGAGTCGGCCCCTGGTGGTCAGGAGAGAGAATGCAGCTTTAACACATGAAGCATAGACTTCTATACAACCAGAGGAGTCGCCCCCTGGTGGTCAGTAGAGAGAATGCAGCTTTAACACATGCAGCATAGACTTCTATACAACCAGAGGAGTCGCCCCCTGGTGGTCAGGAGAGAGAATTCAGCTTTAAGACATGAAGCATAGACTTCTATACAACCAGAGGAGTCGCCCCCTGGTGGTCAGGAGAGAGAATGCAGCTTTTACACATGAAGCATAGACTTCTATACAACCAGAGGAGTCGCCCCCTGGTGGTCAGGAGAGAGAATTCAGCTTTAAGACATGAAGCATAGACTTCTATACAACCAGAGGAGTCGGCCCCTGGTGGTCAGGAGAGAGAATGCAGCTTTAACACATGAAGCATAGACTTCTATACAACCAGAGGAGTCGCCCCCTGGTGGTCAGTAGAGAGAATGCAGCTTTAACACATGCAGCATAGACTTCTATACAACCAGAGGAGTCGGCCCCCTGGTGGTCAGGAGAGAGAATGCAGCTTTAACACATGAAGCATAGACTTCTATACAACCAGAGGAGTCGGCCCCTGGTGGTCAGTAGAGAGAATGCAGCTTTAACACATGCAGCATAGACTTCTATACAACCAGAGGAGTCACCCCCTGGTGGTCAGGAGAGAGAATGCAGCTTTAACACATGAAGCATATACTTCTATACAACCAGAGGAGTCGTCCCCTGGTGGTCAGGAGAGAGAATGCTTTAACACATGAAGCATAGACTTCTATACAACCAGAGGAGTCGACCCCTGGTGGATAGTAGAGAGAATGCAGCTTTAACACATGAAGCATATACTTCTATACAACCAGTGGAGTCGCCCCCTGGTGGTCAGGAGAGAGAATGCAGATTTAACACATGAAGCATAGACTTCTATACAACCAGAGGAGTCGCCCCCTGGTGGTCAGGAGAGAGAATTCAGCTTTAACACATGAAGCATAGACTTCTATACAACCAGAGGAGTCGCCCCCTGGTGGATAGTAGAGAGAATGCAGGTTCTAAGACACATTCGCAGTTAGCTTCACTCGCAGAACCCGAGTTTGCCGCCTGGGTTACTCACTGCACGCATCAAAGACAACATTTCCATGAGAACAGTCCACACACACACACACACACACACACACAAAACTGTGGTAAATGTGACCCCTCCCTTCTCTATTTTTATTTTACATATTTTAAATTGTAAGACTGCATGTATGTGTTTTCTTTTGTGTGCAGTTGAACTACACCCGTCCTGGCCTCCCCAACTTCAGCCAGGAGCTTCTAGAGACCTGGAAGAACCAAGTCAAGGAGAAGGGCTTCATCTGCTGCATCAACGAAGTGAGAACATCGGCTGTTTTAACGTGTCTCCGCGTAGAGAACATGCTAAACACAGATTTGAATACATTGTCTTCTTCATATTGATCACTAGGTTTATAATAATCAGGCCGTTGATCTCTCAGGATTATGGACTGAGTCCGTTTGTTTCTGTCTGTTTGGTCTCAGAACTGTGAAGCTGTGTATTCCAGTGTATCGGGACTGAAAGCCCACCTGGCCAACTGCAGCCAGGTATGAACACTCACCTGCAGCAGAGCCACACACACACACACACACACACACACACACACACACACACACACACAGAGACATTTAACCCACATTTATTCTTTCGTTAACAGCCGAAAGATGAAATCTGGTTGTAAAATGTGAAATAAAATCCTAAAAAAATAAGTAAAGAATTGCATGTCTATCTTCTAAATAGGACGTTACAGTTCGGGAAAAAATATATATATTTAAAATAGCTGAACATTATATTATTATTGCACCAGCACATGAAAGCAATAAAACCTAAAAAGTATGAGAACAATGTTACATAATGGCTGCAGAGTCAAAAGCTTGTACTGCTGTAGACGTTGTTCTGAGATAACTAACACGCATATATACTGTGTGTGTGTGTGTGTGTGTGTGTGTGTGTGTGTGTGTGTGTGTGTGTGTGTGTGTGTGTGTGTGTGTGTGTGTGTGTTGCAGGGTGGTGGAGAACTGGGAAAGTACACTTGTCTGATCTGTCAGAAGGACTTCAGCTCGGAGAGCGGTGTGAAGTACCACATCAGCAAGACTCACTCACAGGTGGGTCAGTCTTCACACGCCTCTGTATTATTTATAGTTATCACTTAAAGTATTCTCTCACAGGTTTGTATTCCCGTTAACATCCAGTAAAACCCACAGATGTGTTGTGTGTGTGTGTGTATATCGATAGATAACAAGGTGTGAGGCCTGCGTCGTGCAAACACGTGCTTAACTTGTGCGAACAAATTCACAAAGATCTTGTCGGAAAAATGTGTAACACAATAATTTGCTTTGTTGATTAATACAGTTTGTTGCCACAAAATAAAAGCCTGGTCCCCAAAATCTTAAATGATTAACATCTTACATATTACTGTAATCAGACACGGTGGCTTACCTTGACTGATTGACTCTTTGCTATGCCCCGCCCCTTGCAGGCGGACTGACCAATCATAGCGTAGCATCAGTGGGCGGGGCTTAGCAAAAGATCACTCATAGTAGAAATGGTATACAGTTATATTCTGGACGCTAATTTGATATATTTTTATAACTAGATTAGTGCCTTGCATGCAGCGCTGGACGAGTTAGCCCGAAGGTTAGCAACAACTTCGGCTCTTAAGGTGGGCTGACCTTTTTAAGGTGGACCAGCGCAATCCTCCTTTAAGTTTTTTTTTTTAAGTTTAACGGATCTTTATAGTTCTTATATCTTACAAATAGTTACTTCTCATTTTTCGTGCATTTTTTTTTTTTTCAACGAAAGCCCAGCAGCACATGTCAATTTCCACGCGCGCCGTCTTTTCAAAATAAACTTCCGTCTTCACAGGAAACTCAGTTTGGTTTAGTCAACAAAACTACTTGGTTAGCCAAAAGTTCACATCAGTTAAAATGCACTCCAGCATGGATTACGTTGCAGATTACAATTTAACCTCTACAGGTTAAATTTGACAGTTGCTGAACTCCGTGAACGCTGGAAGAAGAGACGAGGGATGAGGGGGGAAAATGCTGGATCCTACAATTCCCACAATGCAACTCGATAGCAACACTTTCAGTAAGACATTGTACAGCTTAGATCGTATTTTGGGTCGAAATAAACACGGTAAATGAAGTACAGAAGATACTTGACAGAAACATCCATTGACTTGGCTGAAAGATCTCTCTTTTTAAACCAATCCATCTCGCCCAGTGTGGGCTTCATCGGTCTTCATACTTCCTGGTTCATGATTACGTGGATAACATAGAAATAATTCCGTAGGATATCTACAGCTTGAGACCGGGCCTGACCGGTTTTATGTGTTTCATCTCCTCCAGAACTGGTTCCGCGCCAGCCAAGTGGCGTCCAGCGCCAAGAGCAGAGCGCCGGAGAACAACGGCATCAAAGGCGAGGTGAGGAACGGCGCCGCCGCGGGCAAGAAGCGGGGCCGCAAGCCCAAAGAGCGCCCCCTTGTGGCCGCGCCCCTCCCGACACAAACTGACGCGTCGCCCGCCACTCAGAACTCGACCCCCGCCGCGACCCCCTCACAGTCCCCGACCCGGGACCCCGACCCAACGGACGCTGCCGATCCGGGCCAAACCGGACCGCCCGTCCCCTGCGCCGCCAGACGGAGCAAAGTAGCTTCGGCCCGGGGGCTCGAGTCCGGAGAGGACGCCGCAAGGAGACCTTTTTGAAAGCGGACTCGACAACTTCAGAAGTAAAACATTTAGTACAAACTTTTTCCAGAGTTGATGTGTCTACTGCTATAATCTCCTGGAACAGTAGCGCTTTTGTTCTCATTCCGCTTTTGTCTCCTTTTTCTTTTCTTTTTTAAAGGCACAAGTTGGGTTTTTTGGGGGGAGGCGGTAGTAAATCAAAGATATCAGCGTTTTTGTTTGTTTTTTTAACAGAGGTAGTGTTCCTAACAGAGGCAGAGTGATTCTCTCTGCGATGTTCATGTTGTATTTGAGAGGTTTTAACAAAAAAACACAAAAAAAGGATATTCTATTAGCATGGTGAAGTCATTTAATGATAGCTCGTGTTTTCACTTTTTTTTGTTTTTTTCTCCCACAGATATACTGTACTGTGTACATAAACTATATCTATATCTATATATCTATATACTCAAAGCAATGATGCCATCTGTCCTTTTTTAAAGCCGATCCGATTGGATCATGAGCAGTCAGATTTGTTTTTTTTGCAGTGTGTGCTGTAGTGCAATGAACTTTATTATTTTTTTGTTTTTTACTTTTCATGTTTCAAGTAAGCAAATGTCACATAAGCTATGTCAGTTCTTAATCAAATTCCACTCTGTTTTTCCTACAGCTATGACATTTATTACTTTTATTTTCAAATCTGCATCACACGACGATGAAAGGTATCTGTTTTAACGAGGTGTCAAAAGATTATTTCCACAGTTCTTCTACACATAAGTTAATAAGCAGAATGCAAACCCCTCCCCCCCCCCCCCCCCAAAAAAGAAAGTGATTGTTTGAGATTTCCATCTGTAAGGTATACGTTAATACTTAATGAGGCATTGTTTAATGGAAAACTTGAAGTCTAAAAGCTCAAAGATGCTTGTTGCACCATTGCAGCACAATCAGGAAGTGATGCGACACACCATTTTAAAAGGAGGCCATGTTTTGGCTAAACTGCTTTAGCTTGAATCAAAGAGCTGAGGAGAGAATATCTTTTTATAGAGCGGTTGAGGGAAATGATCTTTTATGAAAAACAGAAAGAGAACACAAAAAAAAAAATTGCAAAATGAAGATTTCACTCGTGACGATGTGTGTGTGTGTATATGAATTAATTCCTGGATGCTCAAAAGTTATCGCCTTGCACTTTAACCCTTAACCCCTCTCGCTCCCCTCTTGTATTTTTGCACTCCAGGAGTAATATGTTACTCTAGAGAAGAAGAAGAAAAAAACTAAATTTTGTCTTTTCATGGCTTAACTCTCTAGATATTATTATCTGTAATGATTATGACTCGCCACACAAAGCCATAACAGGTCTTGTTGAATTTTAAAAGCTGCTCCAAGTTTAGTTTAGCTTCAGATTTAAATAAATAATAGGAATCCATTATTATTAAATTAATTTAAGAGAAAAAAAAATCTAAAATGTGTGCAATCAGAGAATATTTTCACTTTTTATCATGTTTAAAGTAGATACTTGAAACCACAGTTATATTAACGATTCGAGCAAATTAATACAAATATTTGATTTATATTTGGAGTCTATGTCGGTAAAAAAAAATAATGACTTGCTTGCTTTAAAAAAAAAAAAAGAATTAAAAAAAGCGACAGATCATAAATCTATTTTATATTCTCTCGTGTGTATTATTACCCATGAAGCAATCTGATAGCGTTGGGCAGCGTTGTGAGGTGGGACGCGTCCTGCAGAGATAATGAAGGGTGCTTTATTTGCCGCTCCACCTTAACGGACCTGACGTCCGTGTTCTCCTCACTTGGAAAGTCGTCTGAATTGTTTTGCACCAACAAAATGTCAATGTCATCATTTAAAAAAAAATATATATATATATATATATATAATTATTAATAAATAAATAAATAAAATCGAGCACTGATGTCAACTGAAAATTTTCAAGAAAATTAAAAAAAAAAGATAATAATAATAATAGTGTGTCCCAGGTGGTGTCATCCCTACGCCGTGACCTTCTTCTTTTTTTAAATATTGTAGAGCAAAAGATTGGAGCTGAATTCCTCCATTATTCATCATGAATCATTAGAAGGAGCTTAATTCAGGTGGGGATGATTATGCATGTGTTCCGTCTGCGATGGACGGGACAAGTTAGACAAGCACTGATCGGTCCTCGGACCTCTTTTTTCTTTTCAATATGGAGTGTGTGTGTGTGTGCGCGTGCGTGTGTGTGTGTGTGTGTGTGTGTGTGTGTGTGTGCAAAACAGTTTAGCACCTTTGTAAAAGAGTGGACGTCAGCAATGGTAACACTTTTCGGTCGCGTGTCGGTTCGTCGGCGGCTCGCTGCTCGTTTTCGTTGACGACGTCACATTGACCGTGTTTACCTGACAAAAAGCTTCGGTGTTGCAATATGACAGCTAGGCACTGCTTTCTGACAGTGGGTATTTTATATATTTTATCACTCCCTTTACTATCCGTCTTCCTACGATGTGGACGACACATATCTGCCCCCCCCCCCCCTCCCCCCCGCGGTGTGAGCGAGCTGCAGCAGCGTGCATCAGAGAGTCCAGCAATACGCCCATGTTTAGCTGGTTTTGTTGACTTGCGGATATTTTGATATCGATGCGTCTTCTCGAAATTGTATGGCTTTTTTTTGTTTTTTTTTCCACTCCCCCCCCCCCCCCTACTTTTAGTCGTTTGCTTTGAAAAATGCTTTTTACACATGATGAAATCTTCAAAAGTACAAAAAAAAGTTGATTTTTAAAAAACACATTTGTCGACCACAGGGAACATTGTAGGCCTCTACGTCGGCATACACTGTTATTTTAATCCATGGATTGAGTTTTTTTCCCCCAATACACGATGACAAACACATTGAGAGAGTCCTTTTATTATTATCTATTCAATATGGGACAACAAGGCATATGTATGTGTGTTTGTTTCTGTATTTAGTGCACTTACTATACCATGAAATAGGCTTGACATAGGAGTGTTGTTGGAGCTTTCTAGTTACCCTGACTGTGTGTGGTGTGACTTTTGTACCCAGGGATAAACAGCAGGCTCAAGTGTCTTCCCTTTTGTCAGCAATGTTTATTTCCAAAAACCAAGGTCAGACCTTAGAGATCCCCCTTCGAGAAGTTTACCCCTTTTTATTTGGACGAAGAACAACGGTTTGTTTTGTACGCTGCCTACTTGGAGAGCAGGGGATGAAGCCGTGGAGCGGGGTTTTCAGAGAAGATGTCGTGCGTTACGATATTTAGGTAACAGGTGAAATGAGACTAATGGTGTGTTTTAAAGATGTCCATGTCTGAAATGAAGCTGTATAGAACCTATAACGTCGGAGGCCACGCCTCCTCTGAGGCGGACCTGTGACACTTTCTCTCCCAAACTTGTTGTATTACCTGTGCATTAGTATCCCTCAACTAATTAATAAAGGTTTGTTGACTAAGACTGTGTCGACTGTGTGAACTTTTAATGTATATGTGTGTGGATGTATGTGTGTGTGTGTGTATATATATATAACATCGAACAAAAAGTTCAGAAATTTGTGTTTGGTAGATTATTTCTCTATTGTAACAATGCTTCTTGGCAATGCATTGTATACCGTTGGAAAGCCTGTTTACTTCTCTTTTAAACGGTGCCCCGTTTGTAAAGAACATGCATTTGTGTGGTGAGCAGCACTGCTGAGTATGAGGGTTGCGCCCATGAAAAATGCCAACGCCGAACAGCTGATTCTGCTGTTGCTGTTGACTCTAGTTTGGTGGATTGGATGATTTGAAGTCTATCAGTAACAAGGAAGAAACAAGACCTATTGGCAATTTTGCTTCCGCTCCTCAAGCAGGATCTGTCTCAAGTCAGCCAACGTGGTTGTGTTGTCACTCGAGCACGAGCAGCACGCCCAAGCTGATCAATAAGTGTTCAGCTGGTTGAGGTCAGGACTGCTGGAGGCCGTTCCAGACTCTCTCCTCCCAGATTCTGCAGTGTCTGATGAACCGCTCCGTGGGGGCGAGCGCCGGCATCTTGGAGGATGGAGTTCAGTCCCAATGGGATTGCTGCTGGTTGCAGAATCTCATCTCGATATCTCTGCATTGAGATTGCCTCCAATGAAGCAGCTTTGGGGTTCGGAAGCTCAAAACTAAAGAGTCAATAGCAACAGCAGAATCAGCTGTTTGGCGTTGGCAGAGAAGATTTGGACAATTTTACATGGGCGCAACCCTCATACTCAGCTGTGCTGCTCACCACACAGATACATGTTCTTCACAAACGGGGCACCGTTTAAGAGAGAAGTAAACAGGCTTTCCAACGGTATACAATGCATTGCCAAGAAGCATTGTTACAATAGAGAAATAATCTACCAAACACAAATTTCCGAACTTTTTGTTCGATGTGTGTGTGTATATATATATATATATATATATATATATATATATATATATATATATATATATATATATGTTTGAATATATATATATATATATATGTATATATATATATATATATATATATATATATATATATATATATATATATATATAGAGGCAGAGAATAAAATACTTAGAAAACTGACTTTCTTTCCCAGGGTTCAGTATTATAGGACTCGCTCTGCACTATTTAATTGTTTTTCCACGACAATACACACATATATATATATATATATATATATATATATATATATATATATATATATATATATATATGTATGTGACTAGAAGGGAGGGACTTCCCCTCCCTATATAGGCAGTCTTTCTTTGTGCCACACCTAAATGGGAAGAAGCCATCACTGATTCAATACCACCAAGTGATGTTCCTGTTATGACAATATATTATATATACTACTATGCTTTTTGATAAAATGTAGTTATACACATGAATGTGTGTGTGTGTGTGTGTGTGTGTGTGTGTGTGTGTGTGTGTGTGTGTGTGTGTGTGTGTGTGTGTGTGAGGTATTTCAAAAGCTACATGCTGGCTTGTATCATTCTAATGACCTATTTATAGTTTCCAGCATGTTTGAGAACGTTGAAATGTACTATTTAAAGCTTGTGTAAAGCTTGGACTATTATTACTATTATTATTACTATGTATAATAATAATAATTACTATTATTAATACAATTTAGACCTATTGGTGCAATTTGTAACAGCTATTAGTCATAGTGTGCACACCTTATTGTCCTATTATTGTCAGTTGTAATTTACTTTTGTATTGGATACAGTTTCTAAAGTCCTGGAAATGTTTTAATTTTTAAATTTTATGTATTTATGATTATGGTATACATAACTGAACCTCATACAAATGTTATAATATATATATAAATATGTAATATAATGATAAAATCAGGATTCAGATGTAAAATATCACAGTAGTCACTGTAGGTGAAAGGCAGCCGTGTTGCATTCTGGGACTTGAAGTCCGCTCGGGTTAACGCTGGTCATGCCTCGCGAGGGTGAAACACGATGCGCCTACAAGTCCCATCAGGCGTCACCCGTTAACGTGTGACACCTGATTGTCAACAGAGTAGCAATGTCCGCTGTTAGCAGGGAAGAAAGGCTCTCAAAGATGGAGAACGAAGAGAGAACTTCCTCTGTGTCGACCAGGTAAAACGGTTATTTTTTTATTTTTTTTAAACCGGAAATCACGGACACCATTAAACGATCATTTCTTTTCGGGGTGGGTGGGCTGACTTTTCTCAACATTTTCACTGACAGTTGGTTCAAGCATCTTTACGGAAACTCTCCCGCGAGGCACAGTCACTCGAGTAACGTCATCTTTTCATATAAAAGTAGTTAACGTGTCGGCTTTTTACGGCAGCCGGGAAGTTAATTTTACAGCGTGACGACGTTGACATTAACGGGAGCTTTACTCTCAACAACCCGTCGTGTTTGTCCGAACTCTCTCTCTCTCTCTCATTTTAGTTGTCAGCGTACTTCACACGAGGTGCCTTCCTCCTGACATGGTTAAACTTCATTATCATCTTCCTTTTTTTAAAACAGGAATTTAAAAACAGGCACATTTAAGGCCTACGAAAATAAGCGAACGTAAAGTGTGACTAATGTCGCGATAGAATTAGCTGAAGAAGAGAACCCCCAGAGCCTGAATGAAGCAGGAAAAAGACAGCATGGCATGGTCTTTTTTTTTTCTTCTTCTTTTTTCCTGCTGGCATTTCAGCACGATTATATATTATAAATACTGGGCTAAAATAATAACATTTAATTCAACTAGGTGGCTAATACTCTTAGCTGAATATACATGATGTCATGCTGTAGATGTTGACCCAGTTAGTCAGCTCTCTGTGTGTGTCTCACATGCAGCATACAGTAATAACCACGTGGTACCCTGCTGAGCCACAAGAGGGTGTTGCTGCATTTGGTAAACCTCACCAGCATTACAGTTCTCACATGATTAAATCATAACAGCCAAACTGTTGGGAGTTAATATGGCTGCCAGGAGATGATTCAGGGTGGGTGGAGCTGGGCGGGAAAAGTATAATTTGATGATGTCAAAATTGGCAAAAATATATGTCAATACAAGCTCACAAGTACCACAAACTAGCCTCAAAGATGGCCGGATGAATCGACAACAAAACACAGATATTTAAAAAAGACACACAGTTATGACGCAGTTGTTATCTACAAAATAACTGTGTGTCTTTGGTCAGCGTTCTTACGGTCATGGGGAAACCTGGAAAAAGTCATGGCATTTTAAAATGGTTATTTCCAGGCCTGGAAAAAAGTCCTTGAAAGCAATTGAATCCCAAAACTTTTGGAAAAGTCATGTAAATGTGTTATATTCATGTGTTCATGACGTTCATTCACGCTGAGTTTGAAATAATGAATTTGTTTTCAAAAGAAAGACGCTCAAAATATAAGCAATTATTCTTTTAATCAAACTACTGTCTCTCATTCATTTGTGTCATGTAAGGTTTACTGTATGCTTTGGAATTTTCATTGTTAGTTTAAATACTACATTTACTCACTTTTTCATGTCATACCGAGATTTCACAAAATGTTTGGTCATGGAAATTTGGTTTAAAGTCATGGAAAAGTCCTGAAATGCATTGGTGAAAATGTGTATGAACCCTGTTTTGTATATATAGTATATACAAAATAACTGCAAAATAACCTGTGTGTGTATATATATATATATATATATATATATATATATATATATATATATATAGTATAGTCTGCTTACATAACTGTCCTGTTTTTTAAAATAGATAAGAATAAGCATGTGGACTTTGGATCATGTTGAAACATGTTTACGGCTTCTGTGAATTGCGACGTCATCCATCTTTATTTTAAGACGTTCCGGTTCTTGAATGAAGGAAATTATCAAATTAATTAAATGACACTAACGTGGATGTGTTGCACTTTTTTTTTATGCTGCGTTCAATATGCAGTTGCAGGGGCCCCTTCAGCCGGGGGCCCCTGACCCCTGACCCCTCCTGAGGGTCCGCAGACAGCTGAATGTTTGGCATAGCGACCGGCTCAGGCTTCTGGTTTCCACGTGGCTTTGCTCGCTCCGCAGCTGCCTTCTGACTGCACTTTTAAAGCAACAGCGAACATTAGAGGGCGGTAAACACTGCATCGTCTCCTCCTGTGGTTTCTTTAACGAAGAAACAAACCCCAAAAGGAGGTCCCGTCCTTCCCAACAGGCTTTAAATGTTGGTTTAGCTTCTCTCGGCGGCGCGGCCCCGCTGGCTTCTCGCTTTGTTTTTGTTGTCGCTGCGCTGGGAAACAATTACCCTCGTCTGTCCCTCTGATCTCCGGGAATAATGATTTGTTTGTCTGGTGAGTTGTTGCCCGGGAGGAGCGTGCACACACACGTGTGTTTGTGTGTTGTAGTGTGTGTGTGTGTGTGTGTGTGTGTGTGTTGCCCTGGGTGGTTCCCTCCTGTCAGCTGATGGCAGCAGCAGTGTTGGCTTTCATCATGCTGTCTATTCCCCACCCTCCACCGCCAACTAAGTAAGGGAGGGGATGTGTGTGTGTTTGCTGACGTCTCCAGACTCTTGTGTACAGTGCACACACAGAGGTGTGTGTGTGTGTGTGTGTGTGTGTGTGTGGCGGGGTTCTTCCTCAACACAACCCGAGGAGGAAGAGTTTGTCTTCTCGTCTCTCTCCCAGCTGCAGCCACTATGTTGCGACACCGACTGTCAAAAACAGATGACCCGAGCTCGGCATGTGTGTGTGTGTGTGTGTGTGTGTGTCAGTGGGAAGGTCTGGCTCTAACCTGATGCTATTAATACCACCTAATGAACATAATCTGCAGGGTCGGTTATCCTCTTACATTTGTAGGCGGGGCGGCGGCGGGGAGGAGTGAGAGAAAGAGGAGGGAAAAAACAAGCCGTGTGCCGCTGTATTTCCACATCGAGTGTGTCTCTCTCTCTCTTTCTCGCTCTCTTTCTCTCCAAGTTGCTCCACTAAATGGAAGAAACAGAAACCTACACACATGTTTAAAGTTTCGTTTCTCATCTGATCCGACTGCCCCTTTTGTATTTTGCCAACACCTTCTCTCTCTCTACCTCTTGTCTCTCTGGATGTGTTTATATCAGAGGAGACAGCCGTTAACTTTATTGTGCGGGACTGTGTGTGTGTGTGTGTGTGTGTGTGTGTGTGTGTGTACACACTGAGGATTAAAAGACAAGTTGCTGAGTACGCACAGTGGGAGCTCCTCTCCAGTTATGAGCTCTCTCCCATCTTACTCAGGAGCCAGAATATCTGGCTGTTGGACTCTAAGATCCGATGGCGGGTAAGTGCATTTTATTTATTTATTCACCTTTTTTCCCAGGTGTACCAAACATCATTGTTTTGCTCTTCCACCCTGCGGGAGGTTCAAGTCCCTCTTTAGAAAAGTGGATAAATAGGAGAGACGGCTGCAGCCTCGTATAGCTTCTAGATATCAGGTTGTTGTTGTTGTTGTGCTTTTTGGGAAAGTTTACATCTGTCACTTAGTAATATGAGGTTGCAACGGTTGCTCTTTGCGCTCTCGGTCGCACAAATGATTGATTCGACACAACTTGTGTGCGAGGAGACGCGAACCCGTAGAATACGGTTCACTATTTTATATTTAGTCTTTCAGAAATATGTCAACATCGGGGGGGAAAAAAACATTCTTACTTTTATTGCTTTGTTTTCCTCGGCACGCTCGGTAGATCTGTGGTTTTCTTTCTTTGTTGTTTTGTAAATGAACGCCATGTGTTGCCTTTTAATCCATAAGATCCTCCACAAAGTCCAGAGCGCTGGTTTTTCCTATGGAGGGGAAAAAGCCTCCAGCTGTAGTTTAACCCGAGAGCCGCTCGCTCTGACTGACCGGTCACTAGAGGTGTGAGGCTCATCCGCACTTTGCTACAATGTTGACTTTTTCAAGTAAATCGGAACTCCAATTATGTTTTTAAAAGTGCTTTAAAGAAGTCCTGTTTTTTTGCAACATTACAAAAAAACTCAAAAAGAAAAAAAGGTGTTTCCCCTGAGACGAGGCTTGAATTAGTGAAGCGGCTAGCGGACTTTAGTTCGTAAGTTACTCATAGTAACTAATAGCTAATAGCTAATAAAAAAACAATATATCTTCTCCTCTGACTTGGTTTTAAGTCACTGTGTCTCCAGACCAAATATCGCGGATTAATTTCCTTTTTCCCCCAACGTCGTTGAAACCGAGCAGCAAATATTGTTCTGTTCAGCGAGAGTTAGCGGCTCGTAAGCTCCGCCCCCGATGAACCGCGAGAGATCGGAGCTGAAATGAAAAGCGAGCGCTCGGTTAAGGCCTTCGCCGCCGCCGCCGCCGCCGCATCGAAGCGTCTCGAGACGGAAATATCTCCACGCCCAGAAAGCTCCCGGTGTCCTCTGGACGGCCCGTTTTTTTTCTTCTTTCCTTCACAGACGAGCATGTGTCTCGCTTCCTTTGATCTCTGCGTCTGCGTGAGCGAGGGTGTGGCTCAGCACCCGGGCTTATCTTTTATGGCACCCGGGCTTATCTTTTATGGCACCCGGGTTTGTCTTTACCCGATAACCCCGGGAGGAGAGCGCCGTGCCGAGTGTTCTCTGTCATCCCTCCATCCCAGCTAATCTTTGCTCTCTCTCTCTCTCTCTCTTGTTTGCTTCACATCTGACCTCTTGACCTCCCCGCACCCCGGGGAGGAGGCCTGTCTCCTGTAAAGGCCGGTCAGGAAGAGTTTACTGAATAACAGAGAGACTAAAGGGTGCATGGAGGGGCGGGACAACGTACTGTAGTTATGGAACCTGGCGTTTTGAAATCCTCTCTGGGTGAAAGAGTTATCGCTCAAAGAATCTGCGTCTATTATTTATGACGAGGGCGGTGACTGAAAACGTGATTGCTGATTCATGCCCAAGGTCTTTTCTTTCCGGCTATACTATATAACAGCAGGTTTCTACTCAGCAACGGGTCCGACCGGTTCTTACCTAATCTCAGGCTAAATCCACACGACGGCGCTTCCATTATGAAACGCATGTCCTCTGCTACGTTCACACGTTCTCAAGCGGCGGAGTTTCAGAGCACCGAAAACAGAGGAGATTGTAAACGCTGCAGAGTTTGAAAACCCCGGGTTCACGTCCCCCGTGCGGACGGGCGTGAACGTAGGAGTTTGGAAACGACGGCGTAGACGCCGACACGTTCGCTACTCAACCACGACGATGTCCTCCTGATTGGTCACGGCCGATCACGTGATCTCCGGCCCCTCTTTTCGACCATCGTCGTTCTTCCTCTGCAGAATATTCTGCAACTAAACCAACTGCAGTGTGTTGCGAAAACCTGCTTCCTGTTTACGCCGTCGCGCGCTCATGATTGCTCAGGTGTTCGCCCAGTGTACGTGAGAGTCACGTGACATGCGTTTTCAAAAGGTTGCCGAGTGGACGCAGACAGTTTAAGTGTGGGTGCAGTCTTACATTCTTCTTCACTTCCACCTCGACATGTCACGTGATTAAAACTCTTGTCGGTTGCCAGATATCCTGTTGCAAAAGTCTGTCGACGCAATTTTCGTTTGGCCTTTTGAAACGCAGGTGGAGGTTTGGTTTGAATAGTCCACGCAAATCCACTCTGCACCTGAGAGCCTCACACCTGCTTTGAATGCCTCGTCATTTGTTTATGAAGGAGTTTTTTTTTTCTCCCTCGAAACGCATCATTGCAAAGATCTTAGTCACCGCAACACCCTCAGTGTACTGCATGGACGCACGCCGCTCACCGGGTTTATCGAGTCAGCATTTTGCCACGCAGAGGTGGCAGTGCAATGCATTGTGGTACCTGCAGCAGTCGTATTGTAACAACTAAACATTAACCCGTGTGTGTGTGTCAAAGACGAACCTGCAAAATTAGAAATCCCACCCTGTCACACCTGATAGGAAGTCATTGTTTATAATGATGTAATATTTTGTTGTTGTCGTCAGAGTATTTTATGCAAAAACCAGTAACGATGGCGCGTCTTGTTTGCGTTGCAGCGGAGGCGGGGACGGCTCTCTGGACCGGCTGCTCCCCGCCGTCAACCCGGGCCCGTCCCCGAGGAAGAGGACCACCAGTCAGTGCAAGTCGGAGCCTCCTCTCCTGCGCACCTCCAAGAGAACCATCTACACCGCGGGCCGGCCGCCCTGGTACAACGAGCACGGAGCGCAGTCCAAAGAGGCCTTCGCCATCGGTAGGCCGTCACCGCGCTCGTGTCTCGTTAATTAACCTTTTAAAATCCAATCCTAGGGAGGAAGACTGAGCGATTGTTATGTAAAACTGTAAATCATAGCTTGTTTTATGAAGAGGAAAAAAAAGGCCAAAACTGCTGTATTTGGATGTATTGAACACCATAAGTAATATACAAGTGAAATATATGGTTTGGAACATGAGAAAATTCAAATGTCACAGATGTGCGCAAATGTTGGAGACCTCGCCTGAATGTTCTCTGTTCTAAACCCTCTCTAACTTTGTTCTGCTTCACTTTATCAAAGTCAACCTTTGCAGAGAGAATGTTCACATATTGTGTTATGATTTGGGTTAGTGAATGTTCACATATTGTGTTATGATTTGGGTTAGAGAATGTTCACATATTGTGTTATGATTTGGGTTAGTGAATGTTCACATATTGTGTTATGATTTGGGTTAGAGAATGTTCACATATTGAGCTATGATTTGGGTTAGAGAATGTTCACATATTGTGATATGATTTGGGTTAGTGAATGTTCACATTGTGTTATGATTTGGGTTAGTGAATGTTCACATATTGAGCTATGATTTGGGTTAGAGAATGTTCACATATTGAGTTATGATTTGGGTTAGAGAATGTTCACATATTGAGCTATGATTTGGGTTAGAGAATGTTCACATATTGAGCTATGATTTGGGTTAGAGAATGTTCACATATTGTGATATGATTTGGGTTAGTGAATGTTCATTTTGAGCTATGATTTGGGTTAGAGAATGTTCACATATTGTGTTATGATTTGGGTTAGTGAATGTTCACATTGTGTTATGATTTGGGTTAGTGAATGTTCACATATTGTGTTATGATTTGGGTTAGTGAATGTTCACATTGTGTTATGATTTGGGTTAGTGAATGTTCACATATTGTGTTATGATTTGGGTTAGTGAATGTTCACATTGTGTTATGATTTGGGTTAGAGAATGTTCACATATTGAGCTATGATTTGGGTTAGAGAATGTTCACATATTGAGCTATGATTTGGGTTAGAGAATGTTCACATATTGAGCTATGATTTGTGTTAGAGAATGTTCACATATTGTGTTATGATTTGGGTTAGAGAATGTTCACATATTGTCCTATGATTTGGGTTAGAGAATGTTCACATATTGTGCTATGATTTGGGTTAGAGTTGGACCTTACAGCTGCATCATTTCAAAGAAATAATCATCCTGAAAGTGATTTTTTTTATAGGCGGACCTGAAACCTTTTCATTTTTTTCTGTGTGTCATCTTCATTTACTCTTAACCAGTAACATATAGATTGATATTTACACATCTGAACAAAATCTCACATGTGTACCTTTTTATTATAACACCCAAATTATTCAAATAGCCCTAGTGGTTGCAGAGATACACCCTTTTTAGTTTGGGGATGACATTTTCGAGGAAAGGGCCGAAAAATAGGTGCGTTTTTAAGAGCGCGACCTCCAATTAGGTCCCAATGTCGTCCCCCGTCTAGAGAACCGAGGTCCCTGCTCGTCCACCTGTTGAATGTGAAGGTCATGTTGTATTGATGACCCTCCACAAGCAGAAAAGAAGTGTGTTTCGCAGGTAACAAGCGAAGGTATTTACTGCTAATGCGCATCGACGCGCTCCTTCAGAACTGTTATTGACATTTTAACTGAGTAGAAGCGGCGCCCGCCTGTCCGTATCTGTTCCTGCCTGCACGACGGCCTGGAGCGCTCTCACCTGAGCAGCTCGGCCTCGTCAAGCTAGCGCTTGCTCGCACGCCGCGTTCCCCACCAAGCGCAGGTATTTAGAAATGTCTTCTGCGACCTCGCACGGATGCAGCGTTGCTAAACGTCTCTGCGTCCACAGGTCTGTGCGGCGGCAGCGCTTCAGGGAAGACGACGGTGGCCCGAAAAATCATCGAGGCTCTGGACGTGCCGTGGGTCGTGCTGCTCTCCATGGACTCGTTCTACAAGGTGTGTTTTTACCACGCAAGCATTAATAAGACCATTACATAATGCCTCATTTACATATTTAAACATAATATTTCATAAAACTTGTGACACAATAAATCCTCCTCTTAATGTCAGCGATGAAGTGGTGAAGTTTCACGGTGATATCATTTATATAACTTTACTCTTTCATTCCTACATATATTCTGAGGGTTTATGCAGAGGGCTTTGTTCACAACGCATTCATAGTCTGATTTATTCTACATTTTATTACTAAAAACATGCAGAAAATATTTTTTTTTATTTAAAGTTACAAAGAGATATCATAAATTCCCTCTGTAAAAACCTTTTGATTCTAATATGGCAGCAACATGAAACAAGAATTTGGATCCTGGCTTTATCCAATGCAAATATGTACGTTTGCATATTACCACATACTTTTAATAAGACAAAGTGCTAATTTGCATATGTAAACATACCATTTCAGAAAACTTGTAATACAAAAACAAAACATTTCTTCATGTCAGTCACGAACTGGGGAAGTTTCATTGTGTTTTAGAGAGAGGGAGGGAGAGAGAGAGAGAGAGAGAAGGGGAAATGAGGATAAGAGGAGTGATCGAATATTAGAAGGCTGAAGGGTCAAAGTGAGCAGGGGGGTGTGTGGTTATGTAATCCCGTCACAGTCTGAGAGGCTCGTTTGCACGCTTGTGACGCCCCAAACGTCCAAAACATTTCTGTCTTTTCCACATTCATACCTCCTGTTCTCCGGTTCTCCGGTTCCCTCACGTCGAGCCTGTTGCACCAGTTTATCTCTCAGTGAGTTATCGGCTAGAGAAGGGGGGTGTTGTTGTTCTGCAACAGCCAAATGCCTCGTCTGGGTTTTAATGCTCCGCTACCCTAAGGGCACACACACACACACACACACACACACACACACACACACACACACACACACACACCACCTGGTGCAGACGTCACAGTGGCGCATGATGTTCTCCTAAATTTAGGTCCCCTAGCTTCAACTGCGTGTTCAAGCTTGTGTTAACATTATTTGAGCCTGTGTGCTTTTAATGTTGTATTATTACAACGCATTTGTTTAATATATATATATATATATATATATATATATATAATTTATTTAATTGTTATTCTTGATGTGCAAACTTTAATGTGAGACTCTTACCAAAAGCAAGAAAACTGAGAAACAGATGAAATATTTCGCCCAGTAAATCATAATTTCTATTCATAATATAATCATATCTGTTGATGAGCCCGAGTCCCCCACTGACTGTCTCTGTCACCCCCAGTTATTTTTATTTGTTTACTTTTACTTTTTATTCTTATTTTCATTTTAATTTTTCTCTTCTTTCTTTCTCCTTACCGGTCACTCCTCTGCTCACCTCATATTTAAACACTCATGCCACTAACATACACTTTTAACTTAAACACTCGTCACTTTAACGTACACTCACATTAACGTATCTGTTGTCTGAGCACTTTCTTATCTTACACTTATTTAATACCCGCTGCACTGTTGTTATCGTTACATGTCCATGTCCATGTCCATGTCCAATGTATGCACCTTCCGCCTCGTAAAATTCCTCGTTTGTGAAAACATTCCTGGCTAATAAACAGTTTCTGATTCTGATAATAACTAATCCCCGCGTCGCCGTGGTTTCCCGCAGGTCCTGACCCCGGATCAGCAGACCCTGGCCGCCAGCAACGACTACAACTTCGACCACCCCGACGCCTTCGACTTCGACCTGCTGGCGCACACGCTGCGCAAACTCAAGCAGGGCAAGAGCGTGAAGATCCCCGTGTACGACTTCACCACCCACGGCAGGCAGAAGGAGTGGGTGAGGGCGCACACACACACACACACACACACACACACACACGGAAACACACACCAGTTACGGTACGTAATCTCAGTTTCTCGATTACCTAAGAGGTTTTTAATCTCCGCTCTGCCGGAGGTTCAGAGTCGCTCTGCAAAGCCGCTTCTCCAGATGGCCTCCGGCCAGCCTTTTGTTGGGATTTCTCCTCCTTTCTCTCTCTTATGATCTGTCTGCACGTCCACGTCAGTAACAACAACGTGCACTATGTAATAACAACGTGCACTATGTAATGACAACGTGCACCGTGTGTCTCTCCTTCCACAGAAAACCGTGTACGGAGCCAGCGTTATCATCTTCGAGGGAATCATGGCCTTCGCAGATAAGAAGCTCCTGCAGGTAGGCCACCTTATATGTGTGTGTGTGTGTGTGTGTGTGCGCGCGTGTGTGTGAAGTCAAAACATGTTTTCATTCTGCGCCTGTTTCTATTCACCAACTCCGACTGGTGTTGTCTTTGCAAAAAAAAGAAAAAAGAAAACATGAAACAGATTCAGATGCAACTAATTTAAAAACTCTGAGTTTTAAATGTATGCATGTGCACGTCATGTGTCACGTGCACAGAAACACCACAGAGTGTTTAATCTGACCACCAGAGAGTGCTGACTCGCGTATATTTCATTTTTTATACACAGACTAATATAACAAAGTTCATGTTTTCCGGTGCTGTTTAAATGTTGTTGTTTTTTAAGTTGAAAAAGAAATATGTTTCCTCTTAAAAAAAAAAAGAGAAGAAATACTGCACTCATGAATGTGATTATAGCTGAAGTTAATTAAAACACATTGTTCCTATTAATTCTACTTTCAGTACAGAGCTGGCTGACAAAAAAACAACAAATAAAAGATACACAGAATAAATTATAAAGATTAATTATCACCGCACACTCAAATCTCATCATTTATTCATGGAGGAAAACCGTTTCAACAGAGGACTTGTCCTCATCATCTCGAGTTCATTTCAAGATGTTTTTTTAGTGTTTCACACAGATTGTTGAGCACAAGGAAGAAGAAATATATCAATTTCAAGCTGAGGGATTTTTTTTTTTAAATAAATGAATCGCAAGATGGAGCTCTGGAGTTTGAACCCCGAATGAGCACAAACAGAATGAAGAAGGTTCATAACTAGTTTTTCATGTCGTCTGTGTGTGAATGTGTGATAACGATTGGCTCAACCAAAAAACTGTAAACTAGCCAGAGACGCAAATATTAACCCGCTGTCCCCTACATTTACAACATGTATAAATAACATAATGAGACTTAAGATTCACCGATAACCAGACGGTAACGTATCGACACAACCGATTCACATGAAAGCAAAGCGTGCCTCCAGTGTGAGCTCCTATACAACACTGAGGAACATCAACACTGAACCAGACACACACTGTGTAGCTACGTAGCTTTAATGCTTCACACCTGATGGGCAACAAGCCGTTCCTTCAGGTCGCCGTTTGAACGTTTTGTGTGTGTTTTTCGTGCGTATGTGTGACGGCAGAGCGTTCCACCAGTTCTGCTGAATTCCCAGAAAATGCATATTTTGTTAAAACACCTCCTGTGATGTCACACAATCCCCTCCTGCAGCAGATCTCGTGTGTCTGATACTTTTTTTTTTTTTAAAGCGCAGAGGCAATCGACAGAAGTGAGAAGCTAACGTTAGCCAATAGAGGAGCTGCACCGCGGTCACGTGACCTCACGTCTCCTCCACCGAGCTGAAGTGAGGACTAGAGTCCCAGTGAGGAAGCTTACGTGGAACAAAAACACCCAAATCTCTTATTTCAGGCCTCTAAACAAACACGTTTAAAAACCCAAAGGCTAAAACGGGGGCGACCCGGAAGTGCAGGAAGCTGCTGACTCACTTCCTGGTTTGAGGCCTCATCTCTCTCTCTCTCTCTCTCTCTCTCTCTCTCTCGCTCAGCTGCTGGACATGAAGATCTTCGTGGACACGGACTCGGACATCCGGCTGGTGCGCCGGCTGAGGCGTGACATCACGGACCGGGGGCGGGACATCGAGGGCGTCATCAAGCAGTACAACAAGTTCGTCAAGCCGGCGTTCGAGCAGTACATCGAACCCACCATGCGGCTGGCCGACATCGTGGTGCCACGCGGTGCGTGCACGCTCCCCGATACGCGCGCACGTTCGCACACGCACTGTACAGGCTACTGTCTACGCAAAGGTTGTTTTTTGTAATTGGGTCGAAATAAAACAAAAACAAAAAGTAACGCCGCGCCGCTTTGTTTCCCCGTCTGTCGTCAGGCGGTTGCAACATGGTGGCCATCGATTTGATCGTGCAGCATGTCCACAGTCAGCTGGAGGAGGTATGACACACACACACACACACACACACACACACACACACACACACAGAATGAACATATGAGTGGGGTATTATCGTGGCCCGTTATTCAACCATCCTGCTGTTAATTATCTGTGCAGTTGAAGCATTTTTAGAATACCTTTGGAACAAAATCATCAGAAAGGGGGCGGAGCTTCAACCGTCCCTTTAAATCTTGTTCCTCCGTTAATTACAAGCTCCGTCGCTCCCTCTAGTGGAGAGAGGACGCACTGCGCAGGCTTTAAGAGCAGGGTGCATGTGCATGAATGCACTGACATAAACATTTAACACAAAATAAACATGTGGATTGATAAAGCGTCTCCAGTTTGACCATTGATTTTAATTTGTTTCAACAACTAAACACTGGTTGATATTCATCCATGTTTTATTTAGACTTATAGGTGGATGTTTTCAGGTAAATTAAACACATATATGTATATTTATATATACATAATGGCATTTAATATTGTGGAATAATTGCCAATAACTGCACGGCCTTCATGACAATCCCACCGTTAAAGGTGCATTGCGCTTCCTCTCCAGAATAAGACTGAATATCAGAATCAGAGTTTAGACTTTTTGGATTTGTGTCACTAGTTGAAGCACTTTGTACCACAATGCAGTGTGTTGTTGTTGTCTTCCCACCACACACGCACACACACACACACACACACCACTGATGGACTGCTTTCTCACCCTCTCTCTCTCCCCCACTTCCCCCTCCACCCCCCAAAAATCCCTCCACGGCTCACAGCGCGAGCTCAGCGTCAGGTAGAGTGGTCTTTATCCTGTCTATCATTCTCTCCTCTCGCCATCTGTCCACTGGGCCCCCCATCCCTTCCTCTTCACCTCCACCCTCTACCCCCTGACTGCTGCAGAGGAGAGAGAGAGAGAGAGAGAGAGAGAGAGAGAAAGAGAGAAAGAGGCCAAAACCAACCTCTCACCTTCCACTGATCTGCTGGCTGCAGCGACGCATCACCAGGAGGCACTGTTGCCTCTGTGGCGCTAACGCAGATAATTGACAATGGAATATATATAGATATCTAATCATACACACACATATATATATATATATATATATATATATATATATATATATATATAAAAACAAAGAGATGAAAGGGTTGGAGCAGCCGGCATGTTCACGTGAAGACTTTCCTTCTCTCTGCCTCGGAGAGAAATGACAACTTACACTCTTCCTGCTTTCTGTGTCTAAAAATACACCGAGTCCAGTAGAGAGGGAGGGAGGGGGGGAGAGAGAGAGAGAGAGAGAGAGAGGAGAGGAAGGGAGAGAGAGAGAGAGAGAGAGAGAGAGGAGAGGAAGGGAGAGAGAGAGAGAGAGAGAGAGAGAGAGATGGAGAGAGCGAGAGAGAGCTATCACACACATCAGCCACAGAGAAAGTTTCCAATACCCGACTACAAAGCGCTGAGTTTTTCCATTGAATGTCGGCCACAGTGTCAGAGAGAGACACACACACACACACA
>JBAMJR010000538.1:65000-72500 GCA_038501785.1 Myoxocephalus aenaeus
TCTCTGCTCATGGCGGAGATGGGCGTGCACTCGGTGGCCTACGCCTTCCCGCAGGTCAAGATCATCACCACGGCCGTGGACAAGAAGGTCAACGACCTCTTCCACATCATACCCGGCATCGGTGAGTCAGCGCTTTCTTACTGCGCTGACGCTGAGAGGCGGAGAGCAGTCAGAACTTTGAGAATGTCGAAAAAAAACAACCACACACACACACACACACACACACACACACACACACACACACACACACACACACACACACACACACACACACACACACACACTGTGGAAAAGACCCAAACGTGTTCAAGGCTCCAAATACAACCGAGGCTGTTTAGTGCATTATAGCAACTTCTTTTCTCAGAGGTGTTAGTGATCAATACATTTTATTAAAGGAGTAGTAGAGTCAGTAGTAGTATTTGTAGTATTAGTAGTAGTATAGTCAGTATTATTAGGAGTCATTAGTAGTAGTAGAGTCAGTAGTAATAGTAGTATTAGTATTATTATTATTAGTAGTAGTGTGTGTGTGTGTATATATATATATTACTACTACTACTATACGTATACTATATATCTATATATATATATTACTACTACTACTACTACTATACATATACTATATATATATATTACTACTACTACTACTACTGACTCTACTACTACTACTAATAATAATAATATTACTACTGACTCTACTACTACTACATATATATATATATATATATATATATATATATATATATATATATATATATATATATATATATGACTCTACTGACTCTACTGACTCTACTACTACTACATATATATATATATATATATATATATATATATATATATATATATATATATATATATATATATATGTAGTAGTAGTAGAGTCAGTAGTAGTATTATTATTAGTAGTAGTAGAGTCAGTAGTAGTAGTAGTAGTAAAATATATATATATATATATATATATATATTACTACTACTACTATACGTATACTATATATCTATATATATATATTACTACTACTACTACTACTATACATATACTATATATATATATTACTACTACTACTACTACTGACTCTACTACTACTACTACTAATAATAATATTACTACTGACTCTACTACTACTATATATATATATATATATATATATATATATATATATATACACACACACACACACACACACACACACACACACACACACACACACACACACACACACACACACACACACACACGTATATATAATTTAAATGTAAAGTGGCAGCTCTGGTGCATAGTTCCATGTTTTTGTGCGTATAAAATGGAGAAAAACTCCAGAAGCATATTTCCACAGAAAGGTTCACTTCCCTTTAAGATGGGGACTCAACCCCATCGTTCACCAGAGATCCTCTCTGATCTAAGATGGGGACTCAACCCCATCGTTCACCAGAGATCCTCTCTGATCTAAGATGGGGACTCAACCCCATCGTTCACCAGAGATCCTCTCTGATCTAAGATGGGGACTCAACCCCATCGTTCACCAGAGATCCTCTCTGATCTAAGATGGGGACTCAACCTCATCGTTCACCAGAGATCCTCTCTGATCTAAGATGGGGACTCAACCCCATCGTTCACCAGAGATCCTCTCTGATCTAAGATGGGGACTCAACCCCATCGTTCACCAGAGATCCTCTCTGATTTAAGATGGGGACTCAACCCCATCGTTCACCAGAGATCCTCTCTGATCTAAGATGGGGACTCAACCCCATCGTTCACCAGAGATCCTCTCTGATCTAAGATGGGGACTCAACCCCATCGTTCACCAGAGATCCTCTCTGATCTAAGATGGGGACTCAACCCCATCGTTCACCAGAGATCCTCTCTGATCTATTGTTCAGCTTCTCTGTTGATCTCTCGGCTCTTGTAGGAAACTTCGGGGACCGATACTTTGGAACGGACGCGCCGCCTGACTGGAGCGACGAAGAGATGGACGAGCCCAGCTACTGAGCAGCGATCTGAAGCAGCGCCCCCGGAGGCCGACGCCAGGACCGCACCCTTTACCTGCGTCTGAGGCCGGAGGAATCCACTGGAAACCAAACCAAACTCTGCTAGTGTCAACGCCGCCTTGTTGTTAAAGTGTATTATTTAAACCTGTCGTGGGACATTTTATATATGTACAGTATGATTATTAAGTCCAAATGTTCTTATTTCATCGTTTAAATCGTGACAATCTCTTGACATCTGCAGGCGCGCTGCTTTAAATAGATGAACCCGCCTTAAGTACTGTGGACGACACAACTGAATGTGAATTTGCACCCACTGCAAAAAAAAGAAGACATCAAGCTTTTACGGTTATTTTTGTTTATTTTTG
Source organism: Myoxocephalus aenaeus (assembly GCA_038501785.1). NCBI lineage: Eukaryota > Metazoa > Chordata > Actinopteri > Perciformes > Cottidae > Myoxocephalus > Myoxocephalus aenaeus. Next base: position 67,352 of record JBAMJR010000538.1, read on the forward strand.
TTTATTTTTACCACGTATATCTTCCTCACAACTTTCACAGAGGCTTACAATCGGAACAGCTCGTGTTGCTCAACTTCCATCGCCATGAGCGCTTTCTGAAGGACCATTCAATCGGAAAAATGTGTGGGTGTATCCGTCTTTCTCTTTTTTTCTTTCTTTTTTTTTTTTTTTTTAGCTCTCTGGTTCACCCTCTTCCTCTCTGTGGATGCTGACCGAACCGGTTAGAACGGGTTGAACGCCGTTTTATTTCCTTTATGCTGCTAAAAGTATGCACTTGTGGTGTGTATTTATGCAGCATATATATATATATATATATATATATATATATATATATATATATATATATATATATATATATATATATATATATATTTATTTACGTGTATATATATATATATATATATTTATTTATATATCTTAATTAATGTGTATGTGTGTGTATATATTAATTCATTTATATATATATATTAATTTATGAATATATATACATAAGTAAATGAATATATATATATATTAATTATATATACATATTATTTTATTGATATATATATATATATATATATATATATATATATTATATATAAATGTATCTATATATATTAATTTATTAATATATTTAAATAAATTAATATATAAATAAATATATATTTATATATATATATTAATTTATTTAAATATATAATCATAAATTAATATATATCAATTAATTAATATGTAATATATATCAATTAATGAATGAATGTATATATATATATATATATATATATATAGAGAGAGATATATTAATTGAGATATATATATATATATATATATATATATATTTCTTCTATAAGTGTTTATTTCAGTCTCGCTCGTCCTGATTGAAGCCTCCTCTTTCATGCGTTAGATGGAATTGTTGTTGTTGTTGTTGTTGTTTTTTAAAGGGCTGTTGCGTTGAGGATTCATCTGAACTCAGAACATCCAGATGTCAGAAAGTGTTGCGTTCACAAAGATGATATTTTATACTCCGTACTGGTTGGTTAAAGTCAGTGCCTATTTATTATTGCCTTGTTCTTGAGTTGTTGTCGTTGTTTTGAAGCAACGTTTGCCAGACGATGTCGTGGTTATTTTAAACATCAGAGGTGTTGCATATTCAATTTTATATCATTATGCGGTTTTATTAACAGGATGTTCTCTTCAGCAAGTTGAGTAATACCAATTCTAACGGATAACGTATCAAGAAAATGATACAAATGACGTCTATACACACACATATATACATATATATACATTTATATGTACATGCACCACTCCATTACTTCCCCACTGAGTCACCTGGTATGACATCATCAACGGTTCATGAGTCACTCTGTACTGAAAATCCACCTTTTGTGTTCGCAGCCTCAGTGTTACTGCTGCTGCGTGTTTATATATATATATATATAGATATAAATATATGTATATATAATGTTTTTACTTGTTAAATTAAAGGGCAGTCAAGCTTTTAAATGTCTCAGTGTATTATTTCCTTTCCTTTAAAGGTTCAATGTGAACGGTCATATCTGAGGTTATAATTAAAGCCCATGACATAAATCACCATCGTGTTTTGGGTCCCGTGTGAAACGCAGACAGACTTCATCTACACTTTTACAAATGAACAGGAAGGAAATCGTGGTTGTCCTCTACTCGATGGAAAAAAAATAAAAATAAAACAAAACCCTTTGATGTCTTCCATCACTTTCCATAATGATCAGGCTGACGGCTGTCGAGACGTTTGAGTGACGGGCGTCTGATGAGGCTGACGGACGATCGCACGCCGGCAGCCTGTTAGGCAGAAACTGACCCGCAAGAGCATCTTTTTTTAGAGAAGGGGGAGGAAGAGGAGAGGAGGAAGAGGAGAGGAGGAAGAGGAGAGGAGAAGGACGGTCAAAAGACGTGCGAGAGCTAAGAATACCAGGCGTGTTTTCATCCTTTGTAGGATGAGTTAAAAACACGTGTCCAACATGTGTGGGGAAACATTCACAATAAATAGATTTAAAATATATATATATATATATATATATATATACATATATATAATTGGCACACACACACACACACATCTCCTATTGCATGATGACACACTAGTATTCAAATTCAATGCAGATTTATTTTTGTTTTTTATTATTATGTCCTGTGAGGTTATGTCAAAACCTCACATTGGTCCTTTGAATGGAGGCGTCAGTGGAAAGTTTACCACCGGCACTGACAAACAGGAAGGTGATGTGTGTGTGTGTGTGTGTGTGTGTGTGTGTGTGTGTGTGTGTGTGTGTTGCATACCCATTGGTAGCACAGATCTCGATGAGGTAAAAACAGACAGCAGGAGTGGCCTTTTCTTTCTTTCTTTCTTTCTTTTCTTTCTTCTCACTCAGCGATCTGTGTCTCTTTCTCATCCTCCTCTTCCTCCTCTCACTCGCTCTGCTCTCGGCTCTCCTTCTGTCTGTCGGCTTCTCGGTGATGAAGATCAGTTCCCCCCCCTCCACAAAGTCTGCCTCAACAACCGGGCCTCGAGGAGTCTGCCGTGAGGGTAAGAAGAAGTCAAATGACTTTAAAATGACTTTAACAGCTCTTCAGAGAGACTTTACCAAACCTGCCAGGAGATCTCCGGGAGATGAAAGGGAGGAAAAAGCACGGGAGAGGAACTGTTTATTTGTTGTGTCTGGATTGTAAATGAAGGGACGGAGAGCTGACGATGAATAATTCAGACGGGGAAGTGCTTCTGCGTCGTGAGTCCAGGGTTTGGATGAGAATGTTTTCGTCTCTGTTTTCATCACCAGGAACATCTTCAGAGGGCCGGACGTCCCGGTGAAGCTTCCCTCTGAGCGGTTTGGGTAACGGCCGAGAGCAGATGTGTGTTAGGACTTGTGATTCTGTGCTTTGATGTTTTATGAATGGGAACCTTCACACACAGTCTTGATATGGTGTTTAAATTTACTCTTTTTGTGGAGGTTTGTTCTTATAATTTGATTGAAATGTGATGTGATTTTAATATTTTTTTGCATCTGTGTCTTTCTATAAACATAAAGACCTCGTGACTTTAAAAAAAAAAAAATTTAAAGGAGGAATTTAAATTATATAATTCATTTAAAAAATCACTTTTGTAACTTTTTTATCAACTTTTACATTATTTTGTTTTGGGGGGAGTTTTTTTTTTTTTTTTTACGCGCCAAAATTCCAACCGTCCATCGAAATGAAGTTACATTATGGATGCTGTATTATTTTAGCCTTATTAATTAGATTGTTTTACTATAACTTTAATAGCAAACATAATCCAAAACATACAGTACAACTTATTTAGGGTTTAAAAATGCACCTTTGTTCATTTTAATTCTGCAGAAACCCGATGATAGTTGTCCTCAAACAGACGCTTCAGACGCTTAATCCAAGTGGTTTTTATTTATATTTTTTTGTCCAAGGAGACGCCGAGACTCACGGAGACGCCTGAACGCCACGCTGCCCCGGAGCGGTTCTTTTCGAGGACTGTCCGACCTGAGAATGTTGGTTCAGACTCAATCTCAGGCCCGTCAGCCCACGGGAAGCCGACTCGCCTCAGCAGACGAGGAGTAAGAAACGAGCTGGAATGTGTTTTAATATTCAGAAAGAAAGGGTTTGAATATCTGACAACTGTGTATTGATCGGCTATTCACACCCGGCCAAGTCCAATGTGTGACTTTACACCGGAGACGGAAGTTTGAATTCCAAGTGAAGCAAGTTTTTACATTTGATTTATTGTTTTCTGTGTTTTCAATTTATATTATTTTTCTTTCGTATTTTGAGTTTTCAGTTGCGGTTTGGTCGGATTTAAGCAACAGAACTATTTGGTTGTGTTTAGTTTAGGCAAAATATACATCATTTAGTAGTAGTAGTAGTATAAAGAGAAGCAATGCATGTGTAGAAGGTTATGGTTTATTAAGAATAGGGGTTGAATCCCAAGAAAAGTCTATTTTTACACCTAGTGTACTTATTATTATTAGAAGGTTTTGGTGGATAAATGTGTTTATTTTATTATTATCGTTTCCAGTTCTCAGTGTAAATACCGTTGTTGATACGGGCTCCTGGGGGGAAATAGCTTCTGACATCTTTTTTTTAATATTTCATAAAATGTGTAATTTATGAATATTTCATTGGCTTTACGGTCAAATGTATACATTTCCAGTTCCTCTCTAATGTTTGTTGAATATCATCAGCACAATGGAGAGGCAGAAACTCCTTCTTATTAATATAAATGGCAATAATCAAAATGACAGAATGACAGGGTCCCTTGTAACGTTTCCTCCTCATGACCAGTAGAGGGAGCAGTGTGCACACTAACTAGAGGGCAGAGGGAGCAGTGTGCACACTAACTAGAGAGCAGAGGGAGCAGTGTGCACACTAACTAGAGGGCAGAGGGAGCAGTGTGCACACTAACTAGAGAGCAGAGGGAGCAGTGTGCACACTAACTAGAGAGCAGAGGGAGCAGTGTGCACACTAACTAGAGAGCAGAGGGAGCAGTGTGCACACTAACTAGAGAGCAGAGGGAGTAGTGTGCACACTAACTAGAGAGCAGAGGGAGCAGTGTGCACACTAACTAGAGAGCAGAGGGAGCAGTGTGCACACTAACTAGAGAGCAGAGGGAGCAGTGTGCACACTAACTAGAGAGCAGAGGGAGCAGTGTGCACACTAACTAGAGGGCAGAGGGAGCAGTGTGCACACTAACTAGAGAGCAGAGGGAGCAGTGTGCACACTAACTAGAGGGTAGAGGGAGCAGTGTGCACACTAACTAGAGGGCAGAGGGAGCAGTGTGCACACTAACTAGAGGGCAGAGGGAGCAGTGTGCACACTAACTAGAGAGCAGAGGGAGCAGTGTGCACACTAACTAGAGGGCAGAGGGAGCAGTGTGCACACTAACTAGAGAGCAGAGGGAGCAGTGTGCACACTAACTAGAGAGCAGAGGGAGCAGTGTGCACACTAACTAGAGAGCAGAGGGAGCAGTGTGCACACTAACTAGAGGGCAGAGGGAGCAGTGTGCACACTAACTAGAGAGCAGAGGGAGCAGTGTGCACACTAACTAGAGGGCAGAGGGAGCAGTGTGCACACTAACTAGAGAGCAGAGGGAGCAGTGTGCACACTAACTAGAGAGCAGAGGGAGCAG
>JBAMJR010000538.1:77500-81158 GCA_038501785.1 Myoxocephalus aenaeus
GATGTGTGTGTGTGTACAGGTGACGTCACCTGTGGTGCACTCACTGAAAACCTTTAATGATGCGTTCAGGATCTTGTAGTTTAAAGAGCCGTTTGAAGTCTCTATTCAATTGATTACAAAGGATCACGACGTGACACAAGGTCCTCTGGTTTCTTTGAAAGAATCGGAAACAAATGTCTCTTTGTCTTTTAACGTCTGTGGACTCGTGACCTGCAATGATGGCGCCTGTCCTTGTGATGTGTTCATGTTATTATCTTTATAGACAGATATGTGGCTGACATAAATGGTACATGTGCGTGTTGGAGGGTTAGAGAGGCGTGGTGGGAGCTGTGAGCGGAGGTCAGTCAGTTCCAGCCCCGAGGAGAGCGACGCCGCCGCCGCGGCCTTGGAGCGGTGCGGGGGAGGGTTCACTTCCCTTTTCCCCGCCTCACGGCTTCCTGTGAGCGCTGCAGCCGTTAACCACACCCTCCTCCCACCACCACCACACATCAAGCCCCAGATAAGTTTCTGCTTTATTCCCTCGGCCAATCTACACGAAACACACGCTCCAACAGTAGTCCTCTCCCCTTCGACTCCTCTGGTTGTATAGAAGTCTATGCTTCATGTGTTAAAGCTGCATTCTCTCTCCTGACCACCAGGGGGCGACTCCTCTGGTTGTATAGAAGTCTATGCTTCATGTGTTAAAGCTGCATTCTCTCTACTGACCACCAGGGGGCGACTCCTCTGGTTGTATAGAAGTCTATGCTTCATGTGTTAAAGCTGCATTCTCTCTCCTGACCACCAGGGGGCGACTCCTCTGGTTGTATAGAAGTCTATGCTTCATGTGTTAAAGCTGCATTCTCTCTCCTGACCACCAGGGGGCGACTCCTCTGGTTGTATAGAAGTCTATGCGTCATGTGTTAAAGCTGCATTCTCTCTCCTGACCACCAGGGGGCAACTCCTTTGGTTGTATAGAAGTCTATGCTTCACGTGTTAAAGCTGCATTCTCTCTCCTGACCACCAGGGGGTGACTCCTCTGGTTGTATAGAAGTATATGCTTCATGTGTTAAAGCTGCATTCTCTCTCCTGACCACCAGGGGGTGACTCCTCTGGTTGTATAGAAGTCTATGCTTCACGTGTTAAAGCTGCATTCTCTCTCCTGACCACCAGGGGGCGACTCCTCTGGTTGTATAGAAGTATATGCTTCATGTGTTAAAGCTGCATTCTCTCTCCTGACCACCAGGGGTGACTCCTCTGGTTGTATAGAAGTCTATGCGTCATGTGTTAAAGCTGCATTCTCTCTCCTGACCACCAGGGGTGACTCCTCTGGTTGTATAGAAGTCTATGCTTCATGTGTTAAAGCTGCATTCTCTCTCCTGACCACCAGGGGTGACTCCTCTGGTTGTATAGAAGTCTATGCTTCATGTGTTAAAGCTGCATTCTCTCTCCTGACCACCAGGGGGTGACTCCTCTGGTTGTATAGAAGTCTATATAAATGACTCTACTTCTCTCTTGATGTATTCCCTCAGTAAACATTGTAAACATGAGTTTATGTCTCAATCTCTAGTTTCAAGTCTTCTTCAATACAGCATGATGTTCATTTAGTAAATTATGGTCATTTAGAGTCAAACAGACCATAGAGCAGGGGGGACGCTTTAGGGGCGGGGCTATAAGGTGATTGACAGGTCGACACCAGAGACGTATACGGCGTTTCTACGTCACTCCTCCACTTTTCAAATATGGTAACTTCCTGTTTACTGGTTGCAACAACAAAAAACATGGCGACGGCCGTGATCCAAGATGGCGACGACGAAATTTGAATTCACTGCGTCCACTTCTTGCTTCTAGTCTGTGCTCCAGACTGATAAAACACATCAGATAATATCACATACAACATATTAGACTCCCGCCGTTCATCATTTATCTTTCGGCAGAAGGACACCTGAAGGGGCGGGACTTCACCTGTCCATAGTCCCTCATTACGAAACTGAAACACACACTCTCACGATGCTACCTCTGCTTAGCAACAGCTGAGTCAACACACAAAGGTGCGCCTACAGCGGCGTCGTCAGACGTTGCTGTAGACGAGGAGAATTGTGAACGAGATCTTCTGCGTCAGTGAGTGGGAGTACATCTGTGGAGATGTGTCGAAGAGTGTGTGTCGGAGAGTGTGTGTTGGAGAGTGTGTGTTGGGGGTATACATTGTGAATGTGTAAAGCACAGTGGTGGTGTTTTAGTGGGTGGGGGGTGAGGTCCACTGCTCTAAAGGGAGTGCTGTTCCCACAGGGAGGACGAGGAGTAAGGTGGAGTGCAACGGAGTGAGTGTGTGTGGGGGAGTGAGTGTGGGGGCAGCTAGGCCATCTGGACTGTGAGGAGGCTGAAGAAAGGGAGAGTGTGTGTGTGTGTGTGTGAGAGAGAGAGAGAAGGAGGGGGAAGAGATGGAAAGAGAGAGACGATATTGAGGGTGTGGGAGAGGAGGATGGAGGATGGAGGTATACGGGAAGAGCAACAGAGGGAGGAATGTTGCTGTGATGCTTACTAGAAACCTTTCCACAGAAAGACTCAACGTCCTGCAACTATTATTGATTTCAGCAGACACACACGAGAAGTGTGTGAACGCACAACTGAGCGTCGGAGGAGGGGAAAGACTATGTGTTGCAAAGCCTCCGCACTCTGAACAATACATATATATATATATATATATATATATATATATATATATATATATATATATATATATATATATATGTATATATATATATATATATATATATATATATATATATACATATATATATATACTGTACAAATATATATACATATATATATATATATGTATTTATTTTATATATATATATATATATATATATACATATATATATACTGTACAAATATATATATATATATAAAATATATATATATACTGTTTATGTATATATATATTTAAAATAAAGATATATATAAATATTTATGTATTTATTTTATACATATATCTTTTTTTTTTTTTTTAATTTATATATATTTATTATATATATATATGTATTTATATATTTTTTGTATTATATATATTTTTTATATATAAATGAATAAATGAATATACATATACAAACATAAATATATATATATATATATATTTATGAAATATACATATACTGTTTATTTATATATATTTTTATTAAAAATAAAAATAAATATATATGTATTTATTTTATACATATATTTATTATTATTTTTTATTTATATATATATATAGATATATATATATCTATATATATATATAAATATATTTATTTTATATATATATATTTATATATATATTTTAAATATTTTTGTATTACAATTTTTTATTTATACATAAATAAATAAATATATACAGTATATAGACATATATATATATATATAAAATAAAAATATATATATATATTTATATACATATATATATATATATTTATATACATATATATATATATATATAATAAATACATATATATATATATTTGTATATATCTTTATACAGGTATAAATATATATATATATATATATATATATATATATATATATATATATATATATATATACATATATATATACATATATATGAGTAATTCTATGCTAAATGGTACTCTGCTCGCTGTAGTGATGCAGGAGGAACACGTGTACTATATCATGTCCGAGTTTC
>JBAMJR010000539.1:0-27500 GCA_038501785.1 Myoxocephalus aenaeus
TGTGTGTGTGTGTGAGTGTGTGTGTGTGTGAGTGTGTGTGTGTGTGTGTGTGTGTGTGAGTGTGTGTGTGTGTGTGTGTGTGTGTGTGTGTGTGTGTGTGTGTGTGTGTGTGTGTGTGTGTGTGTGTGTGTGTGTGTGTGTGTGTGTGTGTGTGTGTGTGTGTGTGTGTGTGTGTGTGAGTGTGTGTGTGTGTGTGTGTGTGTGTGTGTGTGTGTGTGTGTGTGTGTGTGTGTGTGTGTGTGTGTGTGTGTGTGTGTGTGTGTGTGTGTGTGTGTGTGTGTGTGTATGTGTGTGTGTGTGTGTGTGTGTGTGAGTGTGTGTGTGTGTGAGTGTGTGAGTGTGTGAGTGTGTGAGTGTGTGTGTGTGTGTGTGTGTGTGTGTGTGTGTGTGTGAGTGTGTGTGTGTGTGTGTGTATGTGTGTGTGTGTGTGTGTGTGTGTGTGTGTGTGTGTGTGTGTGTGTGTGTGTGTGTGTGTGTGTGTGTGTGTAGTGTGTGTGTGTGTGTGTGTGTGTGTGTGTGTGTGTGTGTGTGTGTGTGTGTGTGTGTGTGTGTGTGTGTGTGAGTGTGTGTGTGTGTGTGTGTGTGTGTGTGTGTGTGTTGTGTGTGTGTGTGTGGACCTGTCTCTGGAGAGATCAGCCAGCTGTACAGGAAAGCCCCCCCGCCACAGAGAAGTAGAGCACCAGGCTCTTCTGCCCGCTGACCGTCTCCAGGATGGTCTCCACGGTGACGGGGACGTAGGGGTCGGAGGTCGCCGCCCCCGGCCGGCTCCCTCTCTGCCGCTCCACCAGCAGGTCGGCGAAGGCCCGCGTCCGGCCTCGCTCGGCGATGGCCAGCGCCTCGTCGTGCCGGCCTGGACGAGGAAACGCCACTTTACTCCTTTTGTTCTCATTACTGTGTCACGCCGTTCTTTTGCTGCTTGTAGCCCTTCAACAGCTGCTGGACATGACCAACGCTGCCCAGGACGTTTAACCAAACTCAGCGTAATGAACACATGAACACATGAATATAACACATTTCTGGACTTCAAACCAAATGTCCATGACCAACATCTAGTGAAGTCTGGGTGTTGTGAACAGTAAACAGTGAGTAAATGTAGTATTTAAACTAACAATGAGAATACAAAGCATACAGTAAACCTTAAATGACTCAAATGAATGAGACAATAGTTTGATTAAAAGAATAAACATTTATATAGATGCCTGTATGTATGCTGCTTATATTTTGAGTCTTTCTTTTAAAAGCATATTCATTATTTCAAAACTCAGCGTAAATGAAGACATGAACACATGAATATAACACATGTGGCCAGCGCCCTGTACTTCTCCATCGTCTGCTGGGGAGCAGCATTGGAGCCGGTGACACCAACAGACTTAACAAGCTGGTTAAGAAAGCCGGCTCCATCATCGGCTGCAGGCAGGAGTCTCTGGAACAGGTGGTGGAGAGGAGGACGCTGAAGAAACTACTGTCCATATTGGACAACCCGGACCACCCTCTCCACCACCTACTGCAGGGTCATATATATATATATAAAACCACCCCTCTCCACCACCTACTGCAGGGTCATATATATATACATATATATATATATATATTTATTTTTGTTGTAAGTTGCTGCTACCCCGACACCAAATTTCCCCCCGGGGATTAATAAAGTATATATTCATTCATTCATTCATTTTCATTTACATGACTTTTACTAAACTTTTTTTTTTTTTTTTTTTTTAAAGGACTTCTCCAGGTCTGGAAATAACCATTGTACAACTCCATGACCGTTCCAGGTTTCCCATGACTAAGAGCCCTGGTAAAGAGCGACTGCTCACCGAGGCTGACGAGGACCCTCTGCAGGGTCTGGTAGGCGCTGGTCTGCAGGTCCAACAGCGACAGCCTGCAGTCGGTGCTGTGCTGCGTCTCGTGGCGGATCGCCTCGAACAACACGGACGCTCTGTACAGCTGAACACAGGAGATTACATTCCACTATTAGATACTGTATATATACACACACACACACACACACACACACACACACACACACACACACACACACACACACAGCAGTCTGCAGGACTGCTTTGAGTCGACGGACTGGGATGTGCTGTGTGGACCACATGGGGACATCAACAGCATGACTGACTGCATCACAGAATACATCAAGTTCTGTGAACACACCACCATTCCATCCCGGACTGTGCGCTGCTTCCCCAACAACAAGCCCTGGCTCACCAGGGACCTGAAGGCTCTTCTTAACAAGAAGAAAGCTGCTTTCAGGTCTGGGGACAGGCTTGAGCTCAGGAGAGTCCAGCGCAACCTGAAGGTGAAGCTCAGGGAGGGCAAGGGACTCCTACAGGAGGAAGCTGGAGGCCAAACTCCAGAAGAACAACACGAGGGAGGTGTGGACCGGAATGAAGCAGATTACTGGCTTCAAGGTGGGAGGGAGACAACCAGGGGGCTCCCTGGAGAGGGCCAACGAGCTGAACTGTTTCTTCAACAGGTTTAGTTCACAGCCCCCATCCGTCTCCTCCACACAACTCACCTCCCATACTCCTCCACCTCTGCCCCCCCCTGTTGAGCTGCACAATCACTGAGCCCTCAACAACAACAATGGGCTCCTCCACCCTCCCCCCTCTCTCTGTGACGACTGACCAGGTGAGAAGACAGCTGGAGAAACTCCACCAACGCAAAGCTGAAGGACCTGATAGCATCAGCCCCAGGGTCCTAAAGACCTGCGCCACCCAGCTGTCTGGTGTCCTGCAGCACCTCTCCAACCTGAGCCTGAGGCTGGAGGAGGTCCCGGTGCTGTGGAAGACGTCGTGCCTGGTCCCTGTCCCCAAGAAGTCATCTCCATCTGGCCTCAATGACTACCGACCGGTTGCCCTCACCTCCCATGTGATGAAGGTGCTGGAGAGGCTGGTCTTGGCCCACCTCCGACCGCAGGTGAAGTCGTCGCTGGACCCTCTACAGTTTGCTTACCAGCCTCATGTGGGAGTGGACGACGCCATCATCTACCTGCTGCAACGAGCTCAGTCGCACCTGGATGGAACCGGTGTCTCTATGAGAGTCACTTTCTTTGACTTCTCCAGTGCATTTAACACCATCCAACCACTGCTACGGGTGGTGGGGGTAGACTCGTCCACCGTCTCCTGGATCACTGACTACCTCACAGGTAGACTCGTCCACCGTCTCCTGGATCACTGACTACCTCACAGGTAGACGCGTCCACCGTCTCCTGGATCACTGACTACCTCACAGGTAGACTCGTCCACCATCTCCTGGATCACTGACTACCTCACAGGTAGACGCGTCCACCGTCTCCTGGATCACCGACTACCTCACAGGTAGACTCGTCCACCATCTCCTGGATCACTGACTACCTCACAGGTAGACGCGTCCACCGTCTCCTGGATCACTGACTACCTCACAGGTAGACTCGTCCACCGTCTCCTGGATCACCGACTACCTCACAGGTAGATCAGTCCACCGTCTCCTGGATCACTGACTACCTCACAGGTAGACTCGTCCACCATCTCCTGGATCACTGACTACCTCACAGGTAGACGCGTCCACCGTCTCCTGGATCACTGACTACCTCACAGGTAGACGCGTCCACCGTCTCCTGGATCACTGACTACCTCACAGGTAGACGCGTCCACCGTCTCCTGGATCACTGACTACCTCACAGGTAGACTCGTCCACCGTCTCCTGGATCACTGACTACCTCACAGGTAGACTCGTCCACCGTCTCCTGGATCACTGACTACCTCACAGGTAGACTCGTCCACCGTCTCCTGGATCACCGACTACCTCACAGGTAGACGCGTCCACCGTCTCCTGGATCACTGACTACCTCACAGGTAGACCACAGTTTGTCAGAATGGGCCGTGTTCTGTCTGAAACGGTGGTCAGTGATGTTGGAGCCCCACAGGGAACTGTTCTGTCTCCCTTCCTGTTCACCCTGTACACCACTGACTTCCAGTACAACACGGAGTCATGCCATCTGCAGAAGTACTCTGATGACTCTGCGGTGGTCGGGTGTATTAGGGATGGACGGGAGGAGGAGTACAGGGCAGTGGTGAGTGACTTTGTGGAGTGGGCTGGTAGAAATCACCTGCTGCTGAACGTGACCAAGACCAGAGAGATGGTGGTGGACTTCAGGAGGAAGACGACGGCGCCTAGACCTCTGAGTGTTCTGGGAGAGGACGTGGACATGGTGGAGGAGTACAGGTACCTGGTGTCTCATCACATGGAGGAGTACAGGTACCTGGTGTCTCATCACATGGTGGAGGAGTACAGGTACCTGGTGTCTCATCACATGGTGGAGTACAGGTACCTGGTGTCTCATCACATGGAGGAGTACAGGTACCTGGTGTCTCATCACATGGAGGAGGAGTACAGGTACCTGGTGTCTCATCACATGGAGGAGGAGTACAGGTACCTGGTGTCTCATCACATGGAGGAGTACAGGTACCTGGTGTCTCATCACATGGAGGAGGAGTACAGGTACCTGGTGTCTCATCACATGGTGGAGGAGTACAGGTACCTGGTGTCTCATCACATGGAGGAGTACAGGTACCTGGTGTCTCATCACATGGAGGAGGAGTACAGGTACCTGGTGTCTCATCACATGGAGGAGTACAGGTACCTGGTGTCTCATCACATGGTGGAGGAGTACAGGTACCTGGTGTCTCATCACATGGAGGAGGAGTACAGGTACCTGGTGTCTCATCACATGGAGGAGGAGTACAGGTACCTGGTGTCTCATCACATGGAGGAGGAGTACAGGTACCTGGTGTCTCATCACATGGAGGAGTACAGGTACCTGGTGTCTCATCACATGGTGGAGGAGTACAGGTACCTGGTGTCTCATCACATGGAGGAGGAGTACAGGTACCTGGTGTCTCATCACATGGTGGAGGAGTACAGGTACCTGGTGTCTCATCACATGGTGGAGGAGTACAGGTACCTGGTGTCTCATCACATGGAGGAGTACAGGTACCTGGTGTCTCATCACATGGAGGAGTACAGGTACCTGGTGTCTCATCACATGGAGGAGGAGTACAGGTACCTGGTGTCTCATCACATGGAGGAGGAGTACAGGTACCTGGTGTCTCATCACATGGAGGAGGAGTACAGGTACCTGGTGTCTCATCACATGGAGGAGTACAGGTACCTGGTGTCTCATCACATGGAGGAGGAGTACAGGTACCTGGTGTCTCATCACATGGAGGAGGAGTACAGGTACCTGGTGTCTCATCACATGGAGGAGGAGTACAGGTACCTGGTGTCTCATCACATGGAGGAGGAGTACAGGTACCTGGTGTCTCATCACATGGAGTTAAGAAAGCCGGCTCCATCATCGGCTGCAGGCAGGAGTCTCTGGAACAGGTGGTGGAGAGGAGGACGCTGAAGAAACTTTTGTCCATATTGGACAACCCGGACCACCCTCTCCACCACCTACTGCAGGGTCATATATATATATATAAAACCACCCTCTCCACCACCTACTGCAGGGTCATATATATATATATATATATATATATATATATATATATATATATTTATATATACACCGCTTGCCTGACCGCTTGCCTGATCCTCTGATTAATCACATGTATATATATATATATATATATATATTTTGCACAAAAGAAAACACATATCTCTCATCCCAGCTATTTTTATTTTATTATTTTTATTTTTATTACTTTTATTTGTATTATTGTATATATCTTTATCTTTCATCCTGCTGTTTTTATATATTTATTTTTGTTGTAAGTTGCTGCTACCCCGACACCAAATTTCCCCCCGGGGATTAATAAAGTATATATTCATTCATTTATTCATTCATTCATTTCATAAGAGCATGTGGTTCCTTTAACAACCACTGGGGGGCAGTACAAACACACACTCTGCTGCTGTGTGCTGCAGAAGTACTCCTAAACCTCACGTTAAATACTTAGTATTAAACAGTATATAACACACACACACACACACACACACACACACACACACACACACACACACACACACACACACACACACACACACACACACACACACACACACACACACACACACACACACCTGGTGCTGCGCCTCCTCCAGGTTTCCTCCGGCCCACAGTGAAAGGCCGAGGCGATGGCGGATCTTCGCTTCATCTTCTCTACGACCCAACTGCTCCGACAGACGGAGACCTGAGGAAGAGGAGGAGGAGGAGGAGGAGGAGGAGGAGGAGGAGGAAGAGGAGGAGGAGGAGGAGAAGAGGAGAAGAGGAGAAGAGGAGAAGGAAGAGGAGGAGGAGGAGAAGAGGAGAAGAGGAGAAGGAAGAGGAGGAGAAGGAAGAGGAGGAGAAGGAAGAGGAGGAGGAGGAGGAGGTGGAAGAGGAGGAGGTGGAGGAGAAGAGGAGAAGAGGAGAAGGAAGAGGAGGAGAAGGAAGAGGAGGAGGAGGAAGAGGAGGAGAAGGAAGAGGAGGAGAAGGAAGAGGAGGAGGAGGAAGAGGAGGAGAAGGAAGAGGAGGAGAAGGAAGAGGAGGAGGAGGAGGTGGAAGAGGAGGAGGTGGAGGAGAAGAGGAGAAGAGGAGAAGGAAGAGGAGGAGAAGGAAGAGGAGGAGGAGGAGGAGGTGGAAGAGGAGGAGGTGGAAGAGGGGAATAGGAGGAGGAGGAGGAGGAGAAGGAGGAGGAGGTGGAAGAGGAGAAGAGGAGGAGGAGGAGAAGAGGAGGAGGAGGAGGAGGAGGAGGAGGAGAAGAGGAGGAGGAGGAGGATGAGAAGGAAGAGGAGGAGGAGGAGGAGGAGGAACAGAGGAGGAGGAAGAGGAGAAGAGGAGGAGGAGAAGGAAGAGGAGGAGGAGGAGAAGAGGAGAAGAGGAGAAGAGGAGGAGGAGAAGGAAGAGGAGGAGGAGGAAAAGGAGGAGGAGGAACAGAGGATGACGAAGAGGAGGAGCAGGAGGAGGAGAAGGAAGAGGAGGAGGAGGAGGAGGAACAGAGGATGAGGAAGAGGAAGAGCAGGAGGAGGAGGAGGAGGAGGAGGAAGAGGAGAAGAGGAGAAGAGGAGACGAGGAGGAAGAGGAGGAGGAGGAGAAGGAAGAGGAGGAGGAGGAGGATGAGAAGGAAGAGGAGGAGGAGGAGGAAGAGGAGAAGAGGAGGATGAGAAGGAAGAGGAGGAGGATGAGGAGGAGGAGGATGAGAAGGAAGAGGAGGAGGATGAGGAGGAGGAGGAGGAGGAGGAGGAACAGAGGATGAGGAAGAGGAGGAGCAGGAGGAGGAGGAGGAAGAGGAGAAGAGGAGGAGGAGAAGAGGAGAAGAGGAGGAGGAGAAGGAAGAGGAGGAGGAGGAGAAGGAAGAGGAGGAGGAGGAGGATGAGGAGGAGGAGGAGGAACAGAGGATGAGGAAGAGGAGGAGCAGGAGGAGGAGGAGGAAGAGGAGAAGAGGAGGAGGAGAAGGAAGAGGAGGAGGAGGAGAAGAGGAGAAGAGGAGAAGAGGAGAAGAGGAGGAGGAGAAGGAAGAGGAGGAGGAGGAGGAGGAACAGAGGATGAGGAAGAGGAGGAGCAGGAGGAGGAGGAAGAGGAGAAGAGGAGAAGAGGAGGAGGAGAAGGAAGAGGAGGAGGAGGAGCAGGAGGAGGAGGAAGAGGAGGAGGAGGAGGAAGAGGAGAAGAGGAGGATGAGAAGGAAGAGGAGGATGAGGAGGAGGATGAGGAGGAGGAGGAGGAGGAGGAGGAAGAGGAGGAGGATGAGGAGGAGGAGGAGGAGGAGGAGGAGGAAGAGGAGGAGGAGGAGGAGGAGGAGGATGAGGAGGAGGAGGAGGAGGAGGAGGAGGATGAGGAGGAGGAGGAGGAAGAGGAGATCTGAGAATCATGTCTCTGACATCTCATGACAGCTCACATTTCCATCCTCTTCCTCTCTCGTGGTTCCTCTTCCTCAGCTTGTCTTGCAGGCGTTTCCCCTCTGACCCGCCTGCTGCTCAGCTCTCATCAGTTCTCATGGAGGGTTTCCTCTGCTCTCATCAGTTCTCATGGAGGGTTTCCTCAGCTCTCATCAGTCCACATGGAGGGTTTCCTCAGCTCTCATCAGTTCTCATGGAGGGTTTCCTCAGCTCTCATCAGTTCTCATGGAGGGTTTCCTCAGCTCTCATCAGTCCACATGGAGGGTTTCCTCAGCTCTCATCAGTTCTCATGGAGGGTTTCCTCTGCTCTCATCAGTTCTCATGGAGGGTTTCCTCAGCTCTCATCAGTTCTCATGGAGGGTTTCCTCAGCTCTCATCAGTTCTCTCCACATGGAGGGTTTCCTCAGCTCTCATCAGTTCACATGGAGGGTTTCCTCTGCTCTCATCTCTCTTTGAAGTCATTATGTGTCTCTTTGTGGTCATTATGTGTCTCTTTGAAGTCATTTTGTGTCTCTTTGAAGTCATTATGTGTCTCTTTGAAGTAATTTTGTGTCTCTTTGAAGTAATTTTGTGTCTCTTTGTGGTCATTATGTGTCTCTTTGTGGTCATTTTGTGTCTCTTTATGGTCGTTTTGTGTCTTTGTGGTCATTATGTGTCTCTTTGAAGTAATTTTGTGTCTCTTTGAACTCATTATGTGTCTCTTTGAAGTAATTTTGTGTCTCTTTGAAGTTATTTTGTGTCTCTTTGTGGTCATTATGTGTCTCTTTGAAGTCATTTTGTGTATCTTTGTAGTCATTTTGTGTCTCTTTGTGGTCATTATGTGTCTCTTTGAAGTCATTTTGTGTCTCTTTATGGTCATTTTGTGTGTCTTTGTAGTCATTTTGTGTGTCTTTATGGTCATTTTGTGTGTCTTTATGGTCATTTTGTGTGTCTTTGTAGTCATTTTGTGTGTCTTTATGGTCATTATGTGTCTCTTTGTGGTCATTTTGTGTCTCTTTGAAGTCATTTTGTGTCTCTTTATGGTCATTTTGTGTGTCTTTGTAGTCATTTTGTGTGTCTTTATGGTCATTTTGTGTGTCTTTGTAGTCATTTTGTATGTCTTTATGGTCATTATGTGTCTCTTTGTGGTCATTTTGTGTCTCTTTATGGTCGTGTTGTGTCTTTGTGGTCATTATGTGTCTCTTTGTAGTCATTTTGTGTCTCTTTGAAGTCATAATGTGTCTCTTTGTAGTCATTATGTGTCTCTTTGTGGTCATTTTGTGTCTCTTTGAAGTCATAATGTGTCTCTTTGTAGTCATTATGTGTCTCTTTGTGGTCATTTTGTGTCTCTGAAGTCATTTTGTGTCTCTTTGTGGTCATTATGTGTCTCTTTGAAGTCATTTTGTGTCTCTTTATGGTCGTTTTGTCTCTTTATGGTCATTATGTGTCTCTTTGAAGTCATTTTGTGTCTCTTTATGGTCGTTTTGTGTCTTTGTGGTCATTATGTGTCTCTTTGTAGTGTGTCTGATGGTTTGTGTCTCTCTCTGAGTGACGGCCGCGGGGGGCCCCCGTCACTTTGGGCCCCTGGGCCTGTGCCTGATAAACCCCGTTAGTCATCCATCCATCCTTCCCGCAGGATTATTTTCAACAAGGAAGCCTAAAAGTCTTGAAACTCGCGACTACGAGACGTGAGCGCGCTCCACAGAGAAGTCGAGTGAGAGGAGAAGTTGAATCAAAGAAGAAGCCTGAAGGAAAACTGCGGCTTTTCGTGGAGAGTTTATTGAACCGTGGCAGAAACAGACTTCTGAACGCGGTGGAGAAGCTGTCAGACGTCTGGATTCAGGTGGGAGTGAAGCCTCTTCCACAACCGCTTCGTGTTTCATGTGCACGAGGACGTTCGTGTCTTATTTAACAGTTTGCATTCATGTCGCTGCATGATGGTACTTAAAGGTATCCATGTGTCAGAAAGCTTCTGAGCTTCAAATTATGAGTTATGATCAAATCAGCTGTCAGTTAATTCATATTGTATTGGACTTATGATATTTTATAGTCTAAACAATTAATCAAGGCAGATTTTTAAATAATGAAAATAATAGTGTTTTTGGATTATCATGTCAGATTAAAGCCCCGACATTTAGATATCTTTAAATCAATTTGAAAACAATCCTTGTGGTTCACTTTAAAATATGACAATATTTTCTATAAACAACAGGATCCTACGAACGCACTTTTCTGCCAAAGTGAGAATAGTTTTGGTTATTTTACTTTCTTGTTTTTCTGGATTTGTGTCGTTTCTCGGTGCTCTTCAGGCCGACTGATGAAGCAGTTTAGCGGCTGGCTAGTTAGCTCATGTAGCAAGCTAGCTAGCACAATTTGACCTCACATTGCTATCACCGGAGTCCAAACTTTTTTATTTTAGGCTCATTTTCTGTACGTTAGCGAAAGCATGGTGAAATTAGCAAGATAGCTAGTTTGCTAATTTCACCATGCTTTCGTGCTATGCTAACGTATAGAAAATGAGCCCCACTATTTCTTCGTATTTCCATATCAAAACAAATAATATTGTCTTCCTGTAAAACTAAAACTAAAGTATTCTTACAACCAATCAACCGGCAACTTTCGAAAACCCAAACCTGAGTCTCAGTTGAAAGCCGCTGCTTACCTTCCTGCAGGTACATCACGGCCTGTGCATAGTTCTGCAGCGCGTGGTGTGTCCTCCCCAGGCTCCCGTAGGCCAGAGTTTTAGCGATCAGGTCGCTGGTCTGCGCCGCCACGCTCAGGTGCTGCTCCTGGAAGACCACGGCCGGCTCGTACTTGCCGAGAGCTTCGTAGGTGAGCCCCAGGTTCCCGTAGGCGCGGCCCTGGCTCCTCACGCAGCCCGTCTGCTCCGCTATGTCCAGCGCCCGCTGGTGCCACTGCAGCAGGAGAGCCGTCACTCAGCGGACCAGTTGGACATTTTTATGGAAGTACGATTGTCTCGCCGACAGTTGGATGAGAAGATCGATACCACTCTCAGGTTTGTGTGATAAATGTAAAGCTACGGCCGGTTAGCTTAGCATAAAGACTGGAAACCGCTAGCTAGCCCGGCTCTGCAAAATCCACCAACCATCCGTAAAAAAAAAGTTATATATCAGAGACAGGCTACTAGTTTCCCTGTGTGTCCAGTCTTTATGCTAAGCTAAGCTAAAGCCCACTGGCTGTAGCTTCATATTTAACTATCCTACTCTACTGCACTTGACACTTTAATAAACATCCTCTTAATATTTAGTTTATCATATTTAATGGTAAATTTGCACATTTTCTATTTTGAAATTGTTTAAATGTTTATTGTCGGAGACCATCAATCATCAATGTGTCACGTACTAGGCAATAAAACCATTTCTGATTCTGATTTCGGACGAGACGAGAGTGACATCAATCTTCTCGTATCTCGGCGAGAAAGCGAATAAGTGGGAAAAAGAAAAATCCATTCTTTAAAACGACGCGTCACGAATCTGCACAAACCTGAAGCGCCGTCTCGTTGTCGGCCATCAGCTGGTAAACGCCTCCCAGTGCGTCGCTCGCCTCCGCTTCCAGGGATTTATCCTGTCATTTAAAGCAGGATTCAATACACAGATATAATGTACTTTTCATAATAAATGAAAGGTGGAGGTGAACCCTTACCCCGGCCACGCGGGCGATGCTCATCTGGTGCTCCAGGCAGGACAGGGCTTGCTCGTAGTTGCCCAGCTGGCTGTGCAGCGTGCCCAGCTCCCCGTAGGCCTGGGCCTTGCCGCCGCCCTCCCCTCCCAGCTCATGAGCCACAACCAGCCGCTTCTCAAAGCACACCAGCGCCTGCTGCAGACTCCCCAGAGACCTGAGGAGAAGGGCGGGAAAAACAAAAAGGACGTGATCATTTTGTCTGTTTTTACATCCCATTGTCGTTTCCTTCTATCAAAGCCCTCTTTTCTTTTTTCTTCTTCCAGAGAGACCAATGCAGGCAATTTAAGCAAGCAAATAGGTTAATAATTTAGATTACGGGCTGTAAAATCAGTTCAGTGTCCTCCGAGAGAACGAGTAGAAGTAGAAACATCTACAAAGGCGGCGCTCGTGGAGATAAATCAGCGACTCTCATCTCCGTCTCGCTCCAGAGAGCGTTACTCCAGCGGTTTCACAGGAGAGAGACGTGGAAGGGAACTTCCTCTACTGCAGCTCGTTACTGTTATTGAAACTAATTATTATTTTCTTTATTATGAAACGGTTCTAATTTAAAAATGTATACGCCGGAGGCGAGAAAAAGCTAATTTGAAGGTTTCCGTGCGTGAGCGTTGTCCTGGCGAAGTAATTGGAGAGAGCGGAACATAAACACATACAACACAGATGTGAATACAAACATTAAAGACGATACGGCTGCATGCATTTACAGCATGAAGATGCCTTTTGATGGACTTAATGTCACAAACACGTGTTAAAAAGTAGATCACATGACGTGTCTTGCTTGCTGGCTGTTTTCTAGTTTGTAACGGAGAACATAATGCAGTTTCCACATCCAGCATTCATTTAAAGAAGCTGTGATTAATAGGGGTGGTGAAAAAATCGATACAGCATAGTATCGCGATATTTTGCGTGGCAATATTGTATCGATACACGGAAGCCAAGTATCGATCTTTTATTATATAAATTATGAACTTTGACTGAAAACGTTATCTTATTAGATAAAATATGTTGACAAAGTTTTCCATTGGGGACAATTTGCGGTTGAAAAAAGGGAATATATCGCAATACTCAATGTATCGCAGTATCGTGATAATATCGTATCGGGGACCTCTGATGATCCCCACTCCTAGTAATTAATGCATGTGCTGCGCTCACTCCACCACCAGACGGGGGAATACAGTCACAATGCTGATAATGAAATATACTAATTAAATTAGTTTGACATTTCGGGATATGTACATACGCTAGAATTGATAACCCAGGCTTTTATTGATCAATTAACTCAACACAGATATTTGGGACACGCCTTTAATTACTTTTGCACAAAAACTTTTGCTCAACAAAGACAAGGAATCAAATGTGTATTTAAACTAGTTTGAATTTTACTTGTATGTTAAAGCTGCATTCGCTCTCCTGACCACCAGGGGGTGACTCCTCTGGTTGTATAGAAGTATATGATTCATGTGTTAAAGCTGCAGTCTCTCTCCTGACCACCAGGGGCGACTCCTCTGGTTGTATAGAAGTCTATGCTTCATGTGTTAAAGCTGCATTCGCTCTCCTGACCACCAGGGGGTGACTCCTCTGGTTGTATAGAAGTATATGATTCATGTGTTAAAGCTGCAGTCTCTCTCCTGACCACCAGGGGGTGACTCCTCTGGTTGTATAGAAGTATATGATTCATGTGTTAAAGCTGCAGTCTCTCTCCTGACCACCAGGGGCGACTCCTCTGGTTGTATAGAAGTATATGCTTCATGTGTTAAAGCTGCATTCTCTCTCCTGACCACGAGGGGGCGACTCCTTTGGTTGTATAGAAGTGTATGTGTTAAAGCTGCATTCTCTCTACTGACCACCAGGGGGTGACTCCTCTGGTTGTATAGAAGTCTATGCTTCATGTGTTAAAGCTGCATTCTCTCTCCTGGCCACCAGGGGGCTACTCCGCTGGTTGTATAGAAGCTGCATTCTCTCTCCTGACCACCAGGAGTCGACTCCTCTGGCTGTATAGAAGTCTACGAGAAAATGACTCTACTTTTCTAAAAGTCCATTTGTTTGAGGAACAAAGTCAGCAGAAAGTGAGCGATGAACTTCAAAAGACGATATTCACAACTTGGATTAATTTGTATGAAAAACTGTTTTGATTCCTTTGATCAGTGGACCCTCACACACTAAAGGAATATAAATAATCAAGGAGTGGACTCATGTTAAGACTTAATGACCACTTCAAAGGTAACGAGTCACCACCTTCTTTTCATCTCTCTCCTTTTTATCATGCCGGTAAAATCTGAATAAACTGATCTGAACGATTGAATCATGGAGATTCTAACTGATCTATTGATGTTTAACTACCAGACCTCTAAGTGAGACGACAATCGGCGGGTAAAAGGGATTCTCCGTCTTATTGAGGCTCGTTTTATGGGATGCAAATCATGTGCTGCAGCTCCAGACAGAGCAGTCAGAGGATAATTAAAAAGACAAATTAAATCAGTTCGACACACTTTTAAACGAGACTAAAGAAACAAGATAGAAAGTGTTAGTTAGTGAGCTTCAGAGGTGCTGATTGGCGGATTTGTTTTTACCTTTGGATAGAGAAAGCCTCTACATCTTCCGTCGCAAACTAAAAACACATCTTTTTCGACTACACCTTGAATAAGGAAAGTAGCACCTAGTAGCACTTTAGTAGCACTTAGATGTCTCTTACTGATAGCACTTTGTAGTTTAACTTTATTGAAGAAATTGTACTTTCTTGATTCTTGTTGTTCTGAGTTTGTCCTCCTGGTTGAATCACTTATTGTAAATCGCTTTGGATAAAAGCGTCAGCTAAATGAAATGTAATGTAGAGTCTGCTTCCCTCTGTTTCCAGTCTTTATGCTAAGCTAAGCTAACCAGCTGGAGCTTTAAACTTGCGTATTTCCTTTGTTCTGCCTCTGTGTACCTGTGAGCATTGCCGAGCCCTCTGTAGGCCTTCCCCTGGTCCTGGACGTGGTTGAGGCTCTGAGCCACCGTCAGGTACTTCTCGTAGTACTGAATGGCCTCCTCGTGGTCCCCCAGGGCGTCGTAGCAGTCCGCCAGGTTCCCGTAAGCCCGGCCTCGGTCCAGCACGCTCTCGGTCCCGCTCAGCTGCTGCAGCATGGCCAGCTGCTGCTCGAAGTAGCCGATGGCCTCCTCGAACACCCCCATGTTCATCTTGGTGATGCCCATGTTGCCGTGGACCTGCGCCTCCAGGCGGGCGTCCCTGAGCCCCTGAGCCAGGCCCAGCTGGGCCTCGTAGCACTGGAAGGCCGTGGCGTAGTCTCCCAGCGCCATGTGGACGGCCGCCAGGCGGCCAAGGGCGCGACACTCCCCCTGCTGGTCGCCCAGGTCCTTTCGGACGGTCAGCTCCCGGCTGTGGAAGGACAGGGCTGCGTCCAGCTGGCGGAGCAGCCTGACGGAGGCAAAGGAAGAGATGTTAGAGGAGGAGGAGGAGAAGAAGAAGAAGGAGGAGGAGGAGGAGGAGGAGGAGGAGGAGAATAAGGAGAAGAAGAAGGAGGAGGAGGAGAAGAAGAAGAAGAAGAAGCCTGACGGAGGCAAAGGAAGAGATGTTAGAGGAGGAGGAGGAGGAGGAGAAGAAGGAGAAGAAGAAGAAGAAGAAGAAGAAGGAGGAGGAGGAGGAGGAGGAGGAGGAGGAGGAGGAGGAGGAGGAGAAGAAGGAGAAGAAGAAGGAGGAGGAGGAGAAGAAGAAGAAGAAGCCTGACGGAGGCAAAGGAAGAGATGTTAGAGGAGGAGGAGGAGGAGGAGAAGAAGGAGAAGAAGAAGAAGAAGAAGAAGGAGGAGGAGGAGGAGGAGGAGGAGGAGAAGAAGAAGAAGAAGAAGAAGAAGAAGAAGAAGAAGAAGAAGAAGAAGAAGAAGAAGAAGAAGCAGCCTGACGGAGGCAAAGGAAGAGATGTTAGAGGAGGAGGAGGAGAAGAAGAAGAAGAAGGAGGAGGAGGAGGAGGAGGAGGAGGAGAAGAAGGAGAAGAAGAAGGAGGAGGAGGAGAAGAAGAAGAAGAAGCCTGACGGAGGCAAAGGAAGAGATGTTAGAGGAGGAGGAGGAGGAGGAGGAGGAGAAGAAGGAGAAGAAGAAGAAGAAGAAGGAGGAGGAGGAGGAGGAGGAGGAGGAGGAGGAGAAGAAGAAGAAGAAGAAGAAGAAGAAGAAGGAGGAGGAGGAGGAGGAGGAGGAGGAGGAGAAGAAGAAGAAGAAGAAGAAGAAGAAGAAGAAGAAGAAGCCTGACGGAGGCAAAGGAAGAGAAGAAGAAGAAGAAGAAGAAGAAGAAGAAGAAGAAGAAGAAGAAGAAGAAGAAGAAGAAGAAGAAGAAGAAGAAGCAGCCTGACGGAGGCAAAGGAAGAGATGTTATGCTGCGTTCACCAGCGAATGTTAGTCGCACCTGAAAGGGGGCGTAGCTTATCTCCGTAAAAACAGATACCGTTTCCCATGGAAATAACCACTAGTTCTGCTTCATACTTGTTGTGTAAACTCCACATACGTGGGAACATCAAACTACATGGTGTCTGGGATCATAATATTATCCGTAGTCCCACAACAGCGTCTGAATGATGGCCGCTAACAACGCTGATTGGCTTACACCACACTAATTTTTCGCCCGAGTTGAACAATTTCAACTCGCACAAAAAATTTGCTTTTTCCGCAACCTTTCGCGTCTGTGCATTGACTTTGCATGTAATCTACTCGCGCGTCAAATCCGCAACGCTTTTGGTGTGAACGCAGTATTAGAGAAGAAGAAGAAGACCGTTGAAACTCTCTGCCGATTTGAATTACTTGTGAACTGATCCGAGAGCCGAGTAGGCGTCCGCCTCCATCTTCTGGTCGCTGACCTTCTGGGCCAGACTCAGCTGCTGCTGGTAGAACCTCAGCGCTGCCGGAAGATCGCCGCGACACACACTGACGTCGCCCAGGTTCCCGAGGGCCCTGAACACCGCCTGCCGACGAGCACAACCACATGATCAACAACCACTCCCTGTGAGCGGGACACAGGGCTTTCTTTATGCAGTGGGCTGAGCACAGCAGCAGCAGTGGTGGTGGGTGACCTGTGTGTTATCCAAGGCCTGGGCGAGAGAGAGCAGGTATCTCTGGCAGTCCTCGGCCTTCTTGTGCTCCCCCAGTGCTTTGTGGGCCAGACCCAGGTTGCAGTAGGCTTTGGCCTGGGCGAGTTTGTCTTGGAGGTCCTTCGCCAAGGCCAGGTCCTGCTCGTAGTACCTGGGGGAATGCAAAGCATGACAGAAAAGTGAATATTAACAGAACATGCAACACATGTGCCTTTAAACCTCTTGACATGTTCTTTTCCTTTGTTCTCCCGCTTATGTTACTTTAAGGCTAAAAAAAAATTGCCGACTTAATCAAACCCCAACACTGCATGTTTTTTTTATGGCTGCAACATTTAATCAAATGGAAATATTTAAAATGCCTTATCAGAAGAATTTAACATATATTTTAAAAGCTTTGGAATCTCCACTAGACTATA
This sequence comes from Myoxocephalus aenaeus, assembly GCA_038501785.1. Taxonomy (NCBI): domain Eukaryota; kingdom Metazoa; phylum Chordata; class Actinopteri; order Perciformes; family Cottidae; genus Myoxocephalus; species Myoxocephalus aenaeus. The sequence continues at coordinate 17,040 of JBAMJR010000539.1, forward strand.
AAAACAGTCAGCTTCTCATTTCTCTTTGAAGACAAACGTCATAAAAGGTTTGGGTCTCGGACCTGACGGCGTCTCTGTACTGTCCGAGGCAGTAGTGAGCGTAGCCGAGGTTGTGGCAAACCTTCCCTTCTCCCTCCAGGTCCTGCAGGCCCGGAGCCAGAGCCAGGTACTGCTGGTAGTACGGCAAGGCCTGAGCGTATTCGCCTCTCCAGCTGTGGAAGTTGCCCAAGTTTGCTGCAAAAGCGAAAAACAGAATCATGAATCAATAAAAACACAAGATTCCCACTCTTCTGTCCTTTGAAAGCGCCTCAGCCTCTGGTCCGGCTTGCCTAGTGCTCTGGCTTCGCTCTGGGTGTCCTGGAGCTCCCGTGCGATGGCGAGATGGTGGAGGTAGTGCTGCAGGGCTCGGTCGTGAGCGCCCAGCGCCTGGTAGGCCACGGCTAGGTTGCCGTGCGTGGAGGCCTGGGACGGGCGATCGTTCACCTGGAAACAAAACCATTTTTTTTTACATTAATAGAAACCCTAGGAGGGAAAACTGAGCGATTGTTATATAGAACTGTAAATCATAGTTTGCTTTATGAAAAAAAGGCCGAAACTGCTGTATTTGGATGTATTGAACACCATAAGTAATATACAGTACAAGTAAAATATATGGTTTGGTAAATTCAAATGTCACAGATGGTTAGAGAATGTTCACATATTGTGTTATGATTTGGGTTAGAGAATGTTCACATATTGTGTTATGATTTGGGTTAGTGAATGTTCACATATTGAGCTATGATTTGGGTTAGAGAATGTTCACATATTGTGCTATGATTTGGGTTAGAGAATGTTCACATATTGTGCTATGATTTGGGTTAGAGAATGTTCACATATTGAGCTATGATTTGGGTTAGAGAATGTTCACATATTGAGCTATGATTTGGGTTAGAGAATGTTCACATATTGTGCTATGATTTGGGTTAGAGAATGTTCACATATTGTGCTATGATTTGGGTTAGAGAATGTTCACATATTGTCTATGATTTGGGTTAGAGAATGTTCACATATTGTCTATGATTTGGGTTAGAGAATGTTCACATATTGTGCTATGCCTTGGGTTAGAGTTGGACCTTACAGCTGCATCATTTCAAAGAAATAATCATCCTGAAAGTGATTTTTTTCTCGGCGGACCTGAAACCTTTTCATTTGTTCTGTGTGTCATCTTCATTTACTCTTAACCAATAACATATAAACAGATACTGTATTTACACATCTGAACAACATCTCACAGGTGTACCTTTTATTATAACACCAACATTATTATTCAAATAGCCCTAGTGGTTGCAGAGATACACCCTTTTTAGTTTGGGTATGCAATTTTCGAGGAAAGGGCCTAAAAATAGGTTCGTTTTTAACGGTTAAAAGAGACGTCACGGTGATGAACACGAGCGGAGCTGCTGGTGGGTTTGGTTCACCTCCAGAGAGATCTGCAGCTCCTGCCGGTGGAAGCGGACGGCCTGGTCGTAGACGCCCAGCGCGTGGTGGGCGTTGCCCATGTTGCCGTAGGCCCGGCCCTGGGCGGCGTAGTCGCTCAGCTCCTGGGCGAAGGACAGGTGGGCTTTGTGGAGCTTCAGCGCCGTCTCGTACTCGCCCTTCATCTGGTGGATGATGCCTGAGAGGGAGGAGAGAGGAGCCAGCAACAGAAATATCACAATGCTGTTGAGGAACATTCAAATGTTGTTAACCCACAACCGACAACCAACAACCCACAACCCACAATCCACAACCCACAACCCACAACCAACAACCCACAACCCACAACCCACAACCAACAATCCACAACCCACAACCAACAACCCACAATCCACAACCCACAACCCACAACCAACAACCCACAACCCACAACCCACAACCAACAATCCACAACCCACAACCCACAACCCACAACCCACAACCAACAATCCACAACCCACAACCAACAACCCACAATCCACAACCCACAACCCACAACCAACAACCCACAACCCACAACCCACAACCAACAATCCACAACCCACAACCAACAATCCACAACCCACAACCAACAATCCACAACCCACAACCAACAATCCACAACCCACAACCAACAATCAACAATCCACAACCAACAACCGACAACCCACAACCGACAACCGACAACCAACAGCCCACAACCCACAACCAACATCCCACAACCAACAACCCACAACCCACAACCAACAACCCACAACCCACAACCAACAACCCACAGCCCACAACCCATAACCAACAACCCACAACCAACATCCCACAACCAACAACCCACAACTCACAGCCCACAACCCACAGCCCACAACCCATAACCAACAACCCACAACCAACATCCCACAACCAACAACCCACAGCTCACAGCCCACAACCCACAACCCACAACCAACAACCAACAACCCACAACCAACAACCCACAACCAACAATCCACAACCAACAACCAACAATCCACAACCCACAACCCACAACCCAGTTTACAGAGTACACCAGTTATAAGAAGGAATGTAAGTTAAGGGAGAAGTTCCAGAGAGGAAGACAGCGGCTGAGAAAGTTCAACGGGAAAATGCAGGTGACACACTCTTAATGCATGTGTGTGTGTGTGTCTGGGGTTAAGGGCTACCTTCATCTTCCCTCCCACAGTTTTTGTGTTTACACGCTAACAACTTGATTATAACCAGATTGAGGCAAAGCTGTGATAACTAAGTTATCTCAGTCTAATTAAGGTCCAAGTTATAACACAGTCATGTTACAAGCCGTCTACTTTACAGTCTTTAATAAATAAATAAAGCAGTTTTTTATCATATTTTATTTCATTTTATTGTCTGGCGTTCATTGGTCTCAAATTGTTTAAATCGCTTTGGTCTTTTATGTTGTTTCACCACACAAGCTGTGCACTGTCCCTGGAAATATAATAATGAAGTAAAATTAAAAAAATTAAATGAATAAATAAATGTAATTTTTATTTTATTTTTTAAGATAAAAGAATAAACTCTTTTGCCAGTGGGGAATAAATAAATAATTGTAAGTAAACCAATACAATGAAAGAAACCCTTAAACCTGTGACCATGTGACAGTAAAAGTAAATACATGTTTCTCCAGTAGAGAGAGGACAGACGAAGGAAGGAGTCGAGACACCAGATGGACGAGGTGAGAGGCCGGAGACGCTGGGCTGACCCAAACGGGGAGCTGGGAGTTTTTGGCACTTTTCCAGCTTTGTTGTTCTATTCACGATCCGCCTGTTGATATTTATGTTTAATCGTGTTAATAAATGCCATGAAAAGACCAACATTTAAATTAAAAAACACATCAATGAGCCTCACTGCTGCTCCTGTACATACAACAAAGAACACACACACACACACACACACACACACACACACACACACACACACACACACACACACACACACACACACACACACACACACACACACACTCACATTCAATATTTCATCACAATAATCAATGTTTTGAGAAGATTGCTATAAAAATGTATGTTATTACTAAAATCATTATAATCAATGGTGATTCAGTTTTTGTACTAGCGTCTCACACTAAAGGAAAATTAAAAATAATAATAAAAAAAAAACATAAGCATAGGGAAATAAGAAGGTATGTTGAATTTAAAACAAACAAAAGCCGACTGAACGAAAGAATAATAAAACCGGTCGCACAAAAGACAATTCATTAAAATTAATAATTGCATCTTTAATTGGCGTATTATAGATTAGTGGGCAACTGGAGGAGAAAAAACAAGCGATTCACACTCCGTGAAAGAATAACGATGAATTCAGTTTATCTTTATTTTTCATTCCAGTCGTGCGCTTGAACGACTTGAGGAAGACGAGGTGCAGAATGTTCTGCTTTTATGAAGAAGAAAAAACATCCATACATGAGCCACACACACACACACACACACACACACACACACACACACACACACACACACACACACACACACACACACACACACACACACACACACAGCTTCTGCTTCTAAAGTAGGTTTAGAAAATAATGCAATGAAACCAAAACCGTTTTAAGAGTCTAAGTGAGGAAGAGGAGGAGGCGAGGCCCCGTGAGGAAGAGGAGGAGGCAGCTGATAAGGAGACCTCGTTCATCGGGGTCTCGCGCTAAGAGGATTACAGAGAGGCCTGCGGAGTTGGCTGGAATATCTGTTGCAGCGACACCTCTCGCCTCCTAAACGCTGCTGACGCGCTCGCTGCACACGTCCTGCAGGGGGAGGAGGATGAGAGGTCATGTGACATCTGAGGTCAGGTGACATCTGAGGTCCATCACGGGACCCACAGCACAAGTCAACACCAGTAAACACCAGTCATCACCAGTAAACACCAGTAAACACCAGTAAAGACCAGTCAACACCAGTCAACACCAGTCATCACCAGTAAAGACCAGTCATCACCAGTAAAGACCAGTCAACACCAGTCAACACCAGTCATCACCAGTAAAGACCAGTCAACACCAGTAAAGACCAGTCATCACCAGTCAACACCAGTCAACACCAGTAAAGACCAGTCATCACCAGTAAAGACCAGTCATCACCAGTAAAGACCAGTCATCACCAGTCAACACCAGTCAACACCAGTAAACACCAGTAAAGACCAGTCAACACCAGTCAACACCAGTCATCACCAGTAAAGACCAGTCAACACCAGTAAAGACCAGTCATCACCAGTAAAGACCAGTCATCACCAGTAAACACCAGTAAACACCAGTCATCACCAGTCAACACCAGTCATCACCAGTAAAGACCAGTCAACACCAGTCAACACCAGTAAAGACCAGTCATCACCAGTCAACACCAGTCAACACCAGTAAAGACCAGTCAACACCAGTCAACACCAGTAAACACCAGTCATCACCAGTAAAGACCAGTCATCACCAGTCAACACCAGTCAACACCAGTAAACACCAGTAAAGACCAGTCAACACCAGTCAACACCAGTCATCACCAGTAAAGACCAGTCATCACCAGTAAACACCAGTCATCACCAGTAAACACCAGTAAACACCAGTCATCACCAGTAAAGACCAGTCATCACCAGTAAACACCAGTCATCACCAGTAAACACCAGTCATCACCAGGTGAGAGAGTTAATTATATTTTAGAGTTTGAGGAGGAGGAGAGGAGACAAGAGTAAGTGAGAATGAGGGGAGGAGGAAACAAGGGAGGAGAGGAGGAAACAATGGAGGAGATGAGGAAACAAGATAGTGTAGAGAAGAAGGAAACAAATGTGGAAAGGAGGAGGAGGAAACAAAGGTGGAGAGGAGGAGGAAACAAGAGAGGAGGAAACAAGAGAGGAGAGGAGGAGGAAACAAGAGAGGAGGAAACAAGAGAGGAGAGGAGGAAACAAGAGAGGAGGAAACAAAGGTGGAGAGGAGGAAACAAGAGAGGAGGAAACAAAGGTGGAGAGGAGGAAACAAGAGAGGAGGAAACAAAGGTAGAGAGGAGGAAACAAGAGAGGAGGAAACAAAGGTGGAGAGGAGGAAACAATGGAGGAGATGAGGAAACAAGATAGTGTAGAGAAGAAGGAAACAAATGTGGAAAGGAGGAGGAGGAAACAAGAGAGGAGAGGAGGAGGAAACAAGAGAGGAGGAAACAAGAGAGGAGAGGAGGAAACAAGAGAGGAGGAAACAAGAGAGGAGAGGAGGAGGAAACAAGAGAGGAGGAAACAAGAGAGGAGAGGAGGAAACAAGAGAGGAGGAAACAAAGGTGGAGAGGAGGATGGAGGTTTGTCACGTCAGCGTTGAGAGAGAAAGAGAATAATCCATAAATGATGAAGTGAATCACTGATCTGAACCGACTGCAAGTCTTCTGCCACTAAAGTGTCAAAGACCTCAACTTCCTCAACAGACCTCAACTTCCTCAACAACCTTAACGACTTCAACAACCTCAGTACGAAGAGCAAGTGAAACCGGAGTCAAATTCCATGCATGTGCAAATTTACATGGCCATTAAAGCTGATTCTGATTCTGATTCTGACCTCAACGACTTCAACAACCTCAACGACTTCAACGACCTCAACAACTTCAACAAACTCAACGACCTCAACGACCTCAACAAACTCAACAACCTCAACAACCTCAACAACTTCAACAACTTCAACGACCTCAACGACCTCAACGACCTCAACAAACTCAACGACCTCAACAACCTCAACAACTTCAACGACCTTAACAACCTAAACGACTTCAACGACCTCAACAACTTCAACAAACTCAACAACTTCAACGACCTCAACAACTTCAACAAACTCAACGACCTCAACGACCTCAACGACCTCAACAAACTCAACGACCTCAACAACCTCAACAACTTCAACGACCTTAACAACCTAAACGACTTCAACGACCTCAACAACTTCAACAAACTCAACAACTTCAACGACCTCAACAAACTCAACAACTTCAACGACCTCAACGACCTCAACGACCTCAACAACTTCAACAAACTCAACAACCTCAACGATTTCAACGACCTCAACAACTTCAACAAACTCAACGATTTCAACGACCTCAACAACTTCAACAAACTCAACAACTTCAACGACCTCAACGACCTCAACGACCTCAACAAACTCAACGACCTCAGTACGAAGAGCAAGTGAAACCGGAGTCAAATTCCATGCATGTGCAAATTTACATGGCCATTAAAGCTGATTCTGATTCTGATTCTGACCTCAACGACTTCAACAACCTCAACGACTTCAACGACCTCAACAACTTCAACAAACTCAACGACCTCAACGACCTCAACAAACTCAACAACCTCAACAACCTCAACAACCTCAACAACTTCAACAACTTCAACGACCTCAACGACCTCAACGACCTCAACAAACTCAACGACCTCAACAACCTCAACAACTTCAACGACCTTAACAACCTAAACGACTTCAACGACCTCAACAACTTCAACAAACTCAACAACTTCAACGACCTCAACAACTTCAACAAACTCAACGACCTCAACGACCTCAACGACCTCAACAAACTCAACGACCTCAACAACCTCAACAACTTCAACGACCTTAACAACCTAAACGACTTCAACGACCTCAACAACTTCAACAAACTCAACAACTTCAACGACCTCAACAAACTCAACAACTTCAACGACCTCAACGACCTCAACAACTTCAACAAACTCAACAACCTCAACGATTTCAACGACCTCAACAACTTCAACAAACTCAACGATTTCAACGACCTCAACAACTTCAACAAACTCAACAACTTCAACGACCTCAACGACCTCAACAACTTCAACGACCTCAACAACCTCAACAACTTCAACGACCTCAACAACTTCAACAAACTCAACAACTTCAACGACCTCAACGACCTCAACAAACTCAACAACTTCAACGACCTCAACGACCTCAACAACTTCAACAACCTCAACGATTTCAACGACCTCAACAACTTCAACAAACTCAACAACTTCAACGACCTCAACGACCTCAACAAACTCAACGACCTCAACAAACTCAACAACTTCAACGACCTCAACAACCTCAACAACTTCAACGACCTCAACAACTTCAACAAACTCAACGACCTCAACAAACTCAACAACTTCAACGACCTCAACGACCTCAACAACTTCAACAACCTCAACGATTTCAACGACCTCAACAACTTCAACAAACTCAACAACTTCAACGACCTCAACGACCTCAACAAACTCAACGACCTCAACAAACTCAACAACTTCAACGACCTCAACAACCTCAACAACTTCAACGACCTCAACAACTTCAACAAACTCAACGACCTCAACAAACTCAACAACTTCAACGACCTCAACAACTTCAACAAACTCAACAACTTCAACGACCTCAACGACCTCAACAAACTCAACAACTTCAACAACCTCAACGACCTCAACGACCTCAAAAACTTCAACAACCTCAACGACTTCAACAACCTCAATGACTTCAACAACCTCAACAACTTCAACAAACTCAACAACTTCAACAACTTCAACAACTTCAACAACCTCAACAACTTCAACAACTTCAACAACTTCAACAACTTCAACAACTTCAACGACCTCAACGACCTCAACAACTTCAACAACCTCAACGACCTCAACAACTTCAACAACCTCAACAACCTCAGCAACTTCAGCAACTTCAACAACCTCAGCGACTTCAACAACCTAAACAACCTCAGCAACCTCAGCGGCCTCAACAACCTCAGCAACCTCAACGGCCTCAACAACTTCAACAACCTCAGCGGCCTCAACAACCTCAGTAACTTCAACAACTTCAACAACTTCAGCAACTTCAACAACCTCAACAACCTCAACAACCTCAGCGACCTCAACAACCTCAACAACCTCAGCGACCTCAACAAAATCAACAACCTCAGCAACCTCAACAACCTCAACAACCTCAGCGACCTCAGCAACTTCAACAACCTCAGCAACCTCAGCAACCTCAGCGACCTCAGCGACCTCAGCAACTTCCTATTAGAGGAACATCAGAGCCGAATCATTCTGACTTCTGCTCGTTTCAGTCGTGTTATTCAGACTGAACACGAGACTCCATCGTAGTCGGAGCAGGAAATGTGTTCTTGATGCTGGAGACTGAGCTCACGTTACACACACACACACACACACACACACACACACACACACACACACACACACACACACACACACACACACACACACTGGTTGTCCACTCAGCGCCGGAGTCGGGTTCTCCGGCTCTCAGATATCACTGTGGCCGCAGAAACCAGAACCCCGTTAATAAAACATGAGCGTTGATCGGCCAGAGAGGCGACTGCTGCAGTCATGTGACCGGTCACATGACCTACGGCCAGGCAGGAGGAAGTAGGACCTCCATCAGTAAACACCACCAGAGAGGAGATGGCTCTATAGAGTTCTTCTTAAAGCTCCTTTGTTGAATTTTCTATGAACCGTTTGAAACAGCACACCGTCGGTTCAGATCCCGCATTGAACTGAATATAAACCAGTCATTTAAAGACACTGTTGTTGTTGTTGTTGTTGACTCTCAAGTCTTTTCTTCTTTTATTGAGCACATGCACGCCTTTTTTGTTACACAGAAGAAGACATCTGCCACCCTCCTCCTGCTTGTTGTCGTCTACGTCGACGACATCTACGTTTCCTCGAGGGTGCAGCCTGAATAACGAGACGCTCCCTCCTCATCTTCCTCCTCCTCCTCTTCCTCATTATTAGTTTTTGTCCTTCTTTAAAACAAGCTGCTAAAAAAGATGCAACAGACTTCTATACAACCAGAGGAGTCGCCCCTGGTGGTCAGGAGAGAGACTGCAGCTTTAACACATGAAGCATAGACTTCTATACAACCAGAGGAGTCGCCCCTGGTGGTCAGGAGAGAGAATGCAGCTTTAACACATGAAGCATAGACTTCTATACAACCAGAGGAGTCACCCCCTGGTGGTCAGGAGAGAGAACGCAGCTTTAACACATGAAGCATAGACTTCTATACAACCAGAGGAGTCGCCCCTGGTGGTCAGGAGAGAGACTGCAGCTTTAACACATGAAGCGTTGACCTCACTTTTCCTTGGGAAACGTCCCCAAAAAGCTTCAGCACAACTGCTGTTCATTACTTCGCCACATCGTCTCAATTTCAACCATCAAACAAACACAGACACAAAGAAAAGTTAATATCACACACGTGTTTCTCGTGGCCCGTGATGAACTCACCCAGGTTGGACGACGCCCGGCCCTGAGCCGCTCGGTCCTGCAGCTCCTGAGCGATGTCCAGCTGGTGCTGGTGGTGCAGCCGGGCTCTCTCCAGGTCCTGAGGGTTCAGGAGCACCGTGAGTATTCATAAAGAAACAGCTGACCGCTCCGTGATGTTGACACCAACCTGCATGCAGCGCGCGGCGTGGCCCAGCCCGGCGTACGCCCTCATCTCGATGGCCCGGTCGCCCAGCTCCTGAGCGGACTCCAGCACACGCGTGTGGTACGATACGGCCTTGTCGAAGTCGCGCTGGGAGTGGAAGGCGCTGCCCAGGTTGCTGTAGGCCCGCGCCTCCTCCCGCCGGTTCTCCAGGGACTGCAACCACAGACATCACCGGGACGTCGCCCCACAGATCACACGTTATTCATGCTCTCACAGGACTCAATAAAAACATCGCCACTGGCTTCGGCACATTAAAAACAGACGTTAATAAAGAAACGCAGCTATGTGCACTCTGTATAACTGAGGACAGGAAACACATTTCACTGTTTAGAGCGATGGACTCGGAGAAAAATGTTTTATGTTTCAAGCTGCAACTAAAATGACTTCATAGACTCTCAGTCGTCCGAAGATGGGACTTCATTCTGGGGGAACTGTGGCCAGATGGTGGAGCAGAGCTGGCTCGCTTTGTCCAAAAGAATAGGGAAAACTAAAAAGTCTCATAAAAAGTGAAAT
>JBAMJR010000539.1:30000-51807 GCA_038501785.1 Myoxocephalus aenaeus
GGATCTATAATATCTTTAATATCTTTAATAAATTAACCGTTTAACCTAAAATCTGATGGGTCCCATCCCAAAAAGAACTGCAGATATTTGGTTTCCGTAAACTGGGGTTTTGATCACAGGAAGCAGAAACAAACCCGTGAACTAATCAGACTAATGTCCAACATGTATGCAGTTTATGAAGGCGTTTAAGTATCTGCAGGTTTACAACATGGATATGTCCTCAGAAATATCTTGTTATGTTAACTAAACACATGAACTTATTATATTATTCTCTTTTTATAACTAATGCATGTAAGAGTATTATAATGTAGTAGTTTGTCAACGTGGAGCACATTTAAAATACTTTATGTATTACTGGGTTAGTAGTGTAGTTCTGCATCAGAGCATCATGTAGTAGCCTAAAGAAGTACAAGTATGTCAAACGTGTACTAAAGTACAGTAACTTGAGTAAATGTATTTCGTTACTTTAAACTACAGGGAAAGTTCTTCAAAAGTATCTGACTGGAAACTTATATAATATATATTATTCTATTCTATGAATGCATGTAAAAGTATTTAAATGCTGTGGAGCGCATGTTAAATACTTATATATTACTGCGTATATTAGTAGTATAGTTCTGAATCATATTATACATTTTTTATGTAAAGGTAACAATAAGTGTAGAGAAGAAGTTAATATATTGTATGTTGGTGCTTCAGGTTTCAAACATTTGCTTTAGAGTCGCTTAATAGCTGCTGATTTTATCCGCCGCCATCTTGGTTTCTTTTGCAACCAGAGAACAGGAAGTGACCATATTAGGACTGAGGAGGAGTAGAAACCTGTCAATCACCTTTAGCCCCGCCCTAAAGGTAAATCAAATGAAGCAGAAATTCTGAAGTAAACACATACTTTGCTCCGCTTCATCAAAAACTGATGCTTCAGTTTAAATTATTTGTAATAAATAATAAATAAGACGTCCTGTCCCTTTAAATCGGAGCCAATGAAGGCTAAGAAATGAAAACAGCCAAATTGACCTTCAGTGGAATTTACTTTCTAATTAAAAACGGGACAAACTGCTCTTCTCACTGCTGTTCACGTGTGTGTGTGTGTGTGTGTGTGTGTGTGTGTGTGTGTGTGTGTGTGTGTGTGTGTGTGTACAGTCAACTGGCCAGACAAGTGTTTGATTTCCCTTAAGGACACGATGGTTTCCCCCGAACGAGAAAAACACCACAAAATAAATCCAATCATGTTGAATCATGTGTGTGTGTGTGTGTGTGTGTGTGTGTGTGTGTGTGTGTGTGTGTGTGTGCATGTGTGTGTGTGCATGTGTGTGTGCGTGTGCATGTGTGTGTGTGCATGTGTGTGTGCGTGCGTGCGTGTGTGTGTGTGTGTGCGTGTGTGTGTAACACACCGTTTACGTCTGTGTTTATATACGTAAGAAAACGATGGAGAGACCGACAACACATTGTCATTATCACAAAGGAAATGTAAAGACGATGTGAAACCTATCGTGAGTATATTCTGATGCTAAGCTAAGCTAAGCTAAACTAAGCTAATGGCCTGCCGGTTACAGAGCATGTGCAACGCGTTCGACAAATTTCAATTCGTGCACGAAATATGTATTTGAAAGAAAGGAAAAGTTCACATACGTGTACAGATACACTGTAAAACATCACAGCCCTGTTTAGTTATGTCCACTTACTTCTTCTCTTTAACTCAAAGAGCTCTGACAAGTTGTAGATTTGAACTTAACTGTTCAAGTTAAAACTTAGTTCAACTTACAATAATGCGTTGTGTTGACTTTTTGAGATTTGTTCGTGTTATTTGAACGTGGCTCTTCAAGTTATCAGTAAAAAAAATAAAAAGACTGAAGACCCACCATGCATTTCGCCTGTGTAATTTGGAACCATGACGTAAGTCAGTGACGCTGAAAGCTAAGTGGATCGACTGCGCTGCCAGGATTTAACTGTAAAAAAATAATTGCAGTTCCCTGCTCTTGTTCAGACAATGCATGGGTTTGGCTGGTTTCCTTCCGGGGCAGCCTACCTGTCAGTTCTCACCTCAGTCTGTCAGATTTGCCTCCACACAGCTATTTGGGTGGATGCACCTACTGTTTAAGCCTGTGTATTTATCCTGTGTATTAAATAAATAAATGGTATATCCTTTGAACAGTTTTTTGGTCATTTTTGGGATAAAGCAAGCAAACTTGCAATTATCAGTCAAGTCAACTTCGTATGTAAGTTGAAACAAATTAGTAATTTTAACTTGAAATAGCAAGTTGTACACACATGGTTATGTTATCTTAACTTGAAACTGTGAGTTAAGATAAAGCAGAAGTGTGCGTTTGTTTGACGAGCTAAGGAAAGTTTTCTCGAACTGATAATGTAAAAATACTCTTTGTTTTAACTTGGTGGATCAAGTTCAAACAATAAGGGACAAACAGTTCACTCAACTCTGACAACTTGAATAATAATGTTGAGACAACTAGCACGTTCTAGTTACATCCACCTTATGAACTTAAATTCATCAGTTGAATCAAAAGGAAACTTCAAGTTGAAGTAAATAGGCTTCTCAAGGCAGCAGGTGAACTTTCATTTGCAAGTTGAACTGACTTGATATGTCTTACAGTGTACACACATGTACACATGTAGAAAAAAGGGCATTTCTAAACATAATGATAATATATGTATACTATACTATATATACATATATATATATATATATATATATATATATATATATATATATATTCAAGTAAAATAGGGATAAAGACATAAACCGAACCTATAACAAAATAAAACATGACTTAAAATAAATTAAGTAAATACACACACATAAATAAATGCAAACGGTATTTAAATAAATGGAAGATAAATTAATAAAAATGGGAAGAAAAAAAAAAGTTAAACTTAACGAACAAATAATTATATAAAATCCAATCATGTTTACGTTTGGGTTTCTATATCTATAAGAACAATGTGAGTCGTTATTATATTTTCACATATTTTTGAAGGGAAATCTCTGGTCAGTCAAAAGGAAGCAGGAAATCTAAAATGAAGAGGAAGACGAGTAGAGAGGGAGGAAGATCTCGATGAACTGTCTGAAGAGGCCGAGGGTATTTCCCCCTCAGCGTGGACTGAAGGAGAGTCAGGTCAACCGGAGGTGAGACGCCTGAGTGGGAATAACACTCTGATTGGTTCTTTTCATTAAGACTTTGACATGCTAGTTTATTATTATTATTATTATTATTATTATGAAGCATTAAACTCCCTGATTTCAAAATAAATACAAAGTCCAGGGAGAGACTCCAATAGATGTGAAACACAGAGAAGGAACTGATTCTCAGAAACCATTCATTGATGACCAGAAATCGTCGCCTATAAACGAGCAATTGTACTGTGTTACGTGTGTGTGTGTGTGTGTGTGTGTGTGTGTGTGTGTGTGTGTGTGTGTGTGTGTGTGTGTGTGTGTGAACCAGCTCTTTGTTTAGCAAGCCGTCTGGAAGCAGAACACACAGCGGGAGAAATGGATTCCTGCTGACGGCCGCGTGTCAGCGCCTCAGGCGGAGCACCTGTAAGAGGAGCGGCTCGATAACACACACACACACACACACACACACACACACACACACACACACACACACACGTCTCCTGTCTGATTCTAGCTGCTCAACACGATGTGTTTCATTGAAATGAATTTACTCAAAGCCTCATTCGTCTTACTGGCAGGTGTTCAATCCGCCGCTCCACATCCATGTGTGTGTGTGTGTGTGTGTGTGTGTGTGTGTGTGTGTGTGTGTGTGAGTGAGTGAGTGATATTGAGCTGCTGCAGTGGACAACACTGCTTTACGAGCATTTTAACAACAAGAAGATAATAATAAAATTATTTTAATATTAATATTATTTTATAATAATAAAATATATATATATAATGATCTGTCTCCCGACACTAAACCACACACATGAAAGAAAAGATGACATTTATCCACTTGGTTCACCAACAGACGACATGATGTCTGAGCACAAACACTCTGCACACGGCAGAGAAAACAAAGAATATCGAAGGATAACAACATCAAACATTATTGATTCACACACACACACACACACACACACACACACACACACACACACACACACACACACACACACACACACACACACACACACACAACCTGACAGGGATCTGTTCGGGTTGTGATCAGTTCACGAGTCATTTTGGGTTCTGAGGCTCGTGACACCAGAACCCCGATGAGTCCGCCTGCTCTCCAAACACACGCAGGAAGCTACACAGGAAATGACGTCATACAGCGTTCACTGCATAAACACCTCCAGAGTCCAGACCAGCCAGCAGAGGCTGTGTTTTTACTGTAAAGAACTTCATCACATCGTTTTGGACCGACAGAGTTCCTGAGCTAAAAGGCTCATTGTAATTAGCAAACGTCGCTTCGACCCTTTCAGCACGGAGAAGCTTTTGTTCCTTTCCCCTGGGTTTGGGTCGTCGTAGGAACCCCACATGAATTCCTATACTTGTGTTTATTGTATGTATTTGTTCAGCAAAGTCTTCTAACAAAATGTAGAGAAATGTATATCTGCAAAAAAATCTCTTTTTTTCATAACTATGAACATCCAGCACGATATGAGCAAGATTTCCCCAAAATGCCTCCTCAAGCGGTCACCGAGTTTTTCCAAACTGTATTATGGTGCCCTAACAAAGCCCACGTACTATCACGAATCACAATAAAACACAGCATGGGGTGGTCAAAGGAATTTAAGTCAAGAAACGGTGTCGTTCGGTTCAAAAATGGAAATATTACTTAGTTTATGCCCAAAGATTGTCTGAATGGAGCATGCTGGGATTTAAAATGGCCGTCTCCTCCCGCACATGCTGTATGACGTGGTTCTAGGAACGTGGGCTGAGCAGGAAGCCTTTTTTTAATGGTGTGATAATAGGCGCAGGGTTTTAACCTGTTGAAGCGATCATCTAGCATCAAGGAACTGGTGAAAAACAAGACTCAGCAGCTGCAGGACTCAGAACCCCCACATTACAGGATCCGGATGGGTTGGGACCCCCGCTGGACGTACCTCCCTGTCCTTGAGCTTCATGGCGAGCACCAGCTGGTTCCTGTGATTGGCCAGCGCTTCTCTGTAGCTGCCTTTGGAGAAGAGGGCGGAGCCGAGGTTCCCGTGGGCGCGGCATTCACCGGACTGGTCGCCTGCGGACAGAGAGACAACAGAGTTCTTTGTCCGTCGCCGTCCGTCCCCCTCTTGCCCTCCACCTCCCTCTCTCCTCCATACCTAAGGTCTTGGTGACCTCCAGGTCCTGCTGCATGTAGGCCACGCTCTTCTCCGCGTTGCCCAGCGACCAGTAGGCCGAGCTCAGCGCCGAGAACACGGATCCGCGCAGCTTCAGGGAGCAGGTGCCGATCTTCAGCC
Source organism: Myoxocephalus aenaeus (assembly GCA_038501785.1). NCBI lineage: Eukaryota > Metazoa > Chordata > Actinopteri > Perciformes > Cottidae > Myoxocephalus > Myoxocephalus aenaeus. The sequence goes on from JBAMJR010000539.1 coordinate 35,416, forward strand.
CGGCCTCCAGCACCACCACCGAGGCGCCGTGGGAGCCGTGGGTCAGCAGCTCCTGGCCGATGACGGACACCACCACGAAGGGGCTCTTGTCCAGCTTCATCCTCTGCAGCTGCCGGTACGTCGGCTCCAGGGAGTCTGAGGAGGAAGCACAGCGGCTGAGGACATGAGAGAGAGCGGCTCGTCCTTTAGCCGCAAGGCTGGAGGCGCTGGACCGTCTGGAAGAAGCTTGGAATGGATTACATGTAGAGGGGAAATGTCATTCTGTGCCTTTATGTTTCTGACAATTATAATAAAGGTAAAACATCTTGGATTACGACCTTTCTGATGTTGTTGTTTTTGCAACCAAAGAACAGGAAGTGACCGTATCTGGACTGAGGAACGTAGAGACGCCGTATACGTCTCTGGTGTCGACCTGTCAATCACCTTTAGCCCCGCCCTAAAGCGTCCCCTGCTTTATGGTCTGTTTGACTCTAAATGACCATAATTTACTAAATGAACATCATGCTGTATTGAAGAAGACTTGAAACTAGAGATTGAGACATAAACTCATGTTTACAATGTTTACTGAGGGAATACATCAAGAGAAGTAGAGTCATTTATATAGACTTCTATACAACCAGAGGAGTCGCCCCCTGGTGGTCAGGAGAGAGAATGCAGCTTTAACACATGAAGCATAGACTTCTATACAACCAGAGGAGTCAGCATAGATTGCATAGACACACACACACATTCATTCAGTGCAGAGGTAGAAAGGCTGTGAGATAATGGATCATTATTTGTCAATAATTAACACAACTTTAGTTGTTAGGTAAAACACCATCTGTGCTATTTGGAGCTGAAGGCTTTTGTATTGTGAAATGTTCACAATAATTGAATTAAAAACTCTCATCTACAAGAAGAACATTGGCACAGATACGTGACACAGTACAAACTCCATATTATATGAGTGTTACATACGATTTAGGCACCAAATATCAGATATTAAACGGCCCTTTATGGCCTCTGCTGAGCTCCTGCAGCATCCTGCTGACTCACAACCTGTCAGGCATCAGACTGGACACCCAGAGCACTGAGGGGTCCTGCAGGCCCGTCTTCACCCCGTCACACTGAGAGGGACGGACGTTTACCTGGAGACTCTCCAGGTTACAGGGGACATGTTGCAGGACTTTCAGCCCTTTTCTTTGAGCATTTAACAGCAACGAATGCACCAAAGCATGCAGGTTATACGGATGGAAATAACTACTCTAAGGTTTTAATAAATAAGCAATACAATGCACATTAGTCCAGTTTACAAGACTCCAAATACATAAACAGACAAAACAAAGGTAAATATATGGCACTGTTTGACCAAACTGTCGTTTTATAACTCATTCAATGATGTCTTTTTTTGTGTCGTGGTCTTATTTTCCATCAGAAAACATTTCCTGTTGCTTTCCAGGTCGTACTTATTTGCATTGCATGCTAACGGGATGAACTTCAGACCTTCTCCGTAAGGCTCATAGCGATACCGACGCTAAATAAAAAATAGGTGGCGATGTAAAATGTTGCCAATTTGAAGCCGGCTTAGTAAACACCCCCCGGTAAGAATGGGAAAGATTGCCTCTACCTTCAACCGCTCAGCACATCATCCTATAAAAAGAGACATCAGCAGACCCACCAGGAGGACGAGGACCCCGAGGAGAAGCCTCGTCCACGCTGCTCCTCCTGCAGCTCCTCCTGCACGTTGCTTACTCAAGCATGACAACTCCTGCTAACGCTTGAAACTCGGCATCTTAGCTTTGAAGCTTATGGGAGATGCAGTTTTTTCTTTTTGAGGTCGCAGCCCCCGGACAGCAGAACAACCTCCCACAGTGCATCAGATCTCCCACAGTGCATCAGAACTGCTCAGTGCCGCTCCTGCAGGAGTTCAGGCTCCCGCTGCACTGATCAGACTCACGGCGTCGACATGAAGTCTGTTGGTTTCGTGTTCAGGGACACAAAGCGTTTTTTTGTCTCTTGGCACAAGCTTTGTTTTCAGGATGACATCGCGTACATTTAGGTTAAGGCAACAAAACCACTGAGTTAGGTTAACCCTCGTGTTGTCTTCGGGTCAAAATGACCCATCAACACACATACATATAAGACATAAGACAACACGAGCGTTAAGAAAAAACTCCATGGTTGGCCTTAAAATACCTACGTACAGTAAGGCAACACAACCACCAACAGTTAGGTTTAGACAACACAACCACCAACAGTTATGTTTAGGCAACACAACCACCAACAGTTATGTTTAGACAACACAACCACCAACAGTTAGGTTTAGACAACACAACCACCAACAGTTAGGTTTATACAACACAACCACCAACAGTTAGGTTTAGGCAACACAACCACCAACAGTTAGGTTTAGGCAACACAACCACCAACAGTTATGTTTAGACAACACAACCACCAACAGTTATGTTTAGGCAACACAACCACCAACAGTTATGTTTAGGCAACACAACCACCAACAGTTAGGTTTAGACAACACAACCACCAACAGTTAGGTTTAGGCAACACAACCACCAACAGTTAGGTTTAGACAACACAACCACCAACAGTTAGGTTTAGGCAACACAACCACCAACAGTTAGGTTTAGACAACACAACCACCAACAGTTAGGTTTAGGCAACACAACCACCAACAGTTAGGTTTAGGCAACACAACCACCAACAGTTAGGTTTAGACAACACAACCACCAACAGTTAGGTTTAGGCAACACAACCACCAACAGTTAGGTTTAGGCAACACAACCACCAACAGTTATGTTTAGACAACACAACCACCAACAGTTATGTTTAGGCAACACAACCACCAACAGTTATGTTTAGGCAACACAACCACCAACAGTTAGGTTTAGACAACACAACCACCAACAGTTAGGTTTAGGCAACACAACCACCAACAGTTAGGTTTAGACAACACAACCACCAACAGTTAGGTTTAGGCAACACAACCACCAACAGTTAGGTTTAGACAACACAACCACCAACAGTTAGGTTTAGGCAACACAACCACCAACAGTTAGGTTTAGGCAACACAACCACCAACAGTTAGGTTTAGACAACACAACCACCAACAGTTAGGTTTAGACAACACAACCACCAACAGTTAGGTTTAGGCAACACAACCACCAACAGTTAGGTTTAGACAACACAACCACCAACAGTTAGGTTTAGACAACACAACCACCAACAGTTAGGTTTAGGCAACACAACCACCAACAGTTAGGTTTATACAACACAACCACCAACAGTTAGGTTTAGGCAACACAACCACCAACAGTTAGGTTTAGGCAACACAACCACCAACAGTTATGTTTAGACAACACAACCACCAACAGTTATGTTTAGGCAACACAACCACCAACAGTTATGTTTAGGCAACACAACCACCAACAGTTAGGTTTAGACAACACAACCACCAACAGTTAGGTTTAGGCAACACAACCACCAACAGTTAGGTTTAGACAACACAACCACCAACAGTTAGGTTTAGGCAACACAACCACCAACAGTTAGGTTTAGACAACACAACCACCAACAGTTAGGTTTAGGCAACACAACCACCAACAGTTAAGGTTTAGACAACACAACCACCAACAGTTAGGTTTAGGCAACACAACCACCAACAGTTAGGTTTAGACAACACAACCACCAACAGTTATGGGTTAGACAACACAACCACCAACAGTTATGGGTTAGACAACACAACCACCAACAGTTAGGTTTAGACAACACAACCACCAACAGTTAGGTTTAGACAACACAACCACCAACAGTTAGGTTTAGGCAACACAACCACCAACAGTTAGGTTTAGACAACACAACCACCAACAGTTATGGGTTAGACAACACAACCACCAACAGTTAGGTTTAGGCAACACAACCACCAACAGTTAGGTTTAGACAACACAACCACCAACAGTTAGGTTTAGGCAACACAACCACCAACAGTTAGGTTTAGACAACACAACCACCAACAGTTAGGTTTAGGCAACACAACCACCAACAGTTAGGTTTAGGCAACACAACCACCAACAGTTAGGTTTAGGCAACACAACCACCAACAGTTAGGTTTAGGCAACACAACCACCAACAGTTAGGTTTAGGCAACACAACCACCAACAGTTACGTTTAGACAACACAACCACCAACAGTTAGGTTTAGGCAACACAACCACCAACAGTTAGGTTTAGGCAACACAACCACCAACAGTTAGGTTTAGACAACACAACCACCAACAGTTACGTTTAGACAACACAACTACCAACAGTTATGTTTAGACAACACAACCACCAACAGTTATGTTTAGACAACACAACTACCAACAGTTATGTTTAGACAACACAACCACCAACAGTTATGTTTAGACAACACAACCACCAACAGTTAGGTTTAGACAACACAACCACCAACAGTTAGGTTTAGACAACACAACCACCAACAGTTATGTTTAGACAACACAACCACCAACAGTTATGTTTAGGCAACACAACCACCAACAGTTAGGTTTAGACAACACAACCACCAACAGTTAGGTTTAGACAACACAACCACCAACAGTTATGTTTAGACAACACAACCACCAACAGTTATGTTTAGGCAACATAACCACCAACAGTTAGGTTTAGATAACATAACCACCAACAGTTAGGTTTAGACAACACAACCACCAACAGTTAGGTTTAGGCAACACAACCACCAACAGTTATGTTTAGACAACACAACCACCAACAGTTAGGTTTAGACAACACAACCACCAACAGTTAGGTTTAGACAACACAACCACCAACAGTTAGGTTTAGGCAACATAACCACCAACAGTTAGGTTTAGACAACAGAGCTCTGACTATTAATCACGTGGATTCATTTGATTTGTTCGTCCACCATCAAAAAGGCTCTAAATTAACTTTCCATTGTCATTATTTTTCGTGCTGATCGACACAAACAAACCTGGCATTTCAGGTCCCCAGTACACGCAACCAGTAGACTGCATGTCGTGACTATTTCACTGTGATCGCTAACAAACCAAAGACAAGGAGTGGTTTCCCTCCACAACAACGCCGCTGCTCATTCGGCCTCGTGCTCAACGCCCCGCCACGCTCCACTCAAAGGGAAATCCTGTGAACACTGAGACTAGATGTGCTCCGCCGTGCACGAGCAGAGGCAGAACCTCACGTGCACAGACATCTGCTGCAGCTTGCCAAGCAGACGGCTATTCCCAGGAAGCCGTGCTCTCATTTCGATACAGCTGAAGGGTAAAAACATAATCCTGAGCCCACTCCAGCCTGCAAACCATTCTTGTGTATGCACTCTTCCTTCATCTTCTCTAGCTGCTGGGAGCTGCACATTGAAGTGCACTGGGAACTGTGGGATGTACAGATCAATGACACACAAGAATCTACAGTAGCTTGTAAATATTTCATCATGAGCTCCACGAGAAGAAGATCCATGCTAACAAACCCGGCGGCGAAGCGAAGCCTTAAGCTCGTTATATTCTCCTCATCAGAAAACAGACTATTTGAAAAATCTCAAACATTCGTCATATCTCCACTAAATGAGTACTTTCTGCCTCTTTGGCCTCCGGAAACTCAAAGTAACGGTTTCTGAATTGTTGCTACACTTCAACAAAAATAGATACATTTTGGTAAACGTTCTGGATATTTTCTGATGTTGTGCTTAAAGCTGTTCTTTGTTGTCTATGTGCAAAGTTTACAATGATGGCCGTTAGGTATAAAAAATAAATGTAATATTACGGAGCCGGGGAAAGTATTATATTAAGGAAAACATTTGGGAATTCATGAGAAGAAAAACTTGGATATTCTCTGATATTTCAAATTTAAATTCATGAGGAAACAATGTGATAGTCTCTGGGATTGAAATTGTAAATTCATTGGGTAAAACTCACAAATTCATGAGAAAAAACGTTGATATTCTATGAAATTTAAGTAGTTAAAGTACAGGTACAGGTACCTGAGAAAAGACTCATAGTCATACCACTGACCTGAGAACAGACTCATACATGAGTCTAATCTCCTGACACTTTTTTCAATTTCCCCTTCTCCAAGTTTCTCTTTTCTATTCCGTCTGCCTCGCTTGTTTTATTTATTTTCCACATCTCTCTTTATCTTTATCGTCTCTTTTCTGCCTCTTTGTCAACATCAAAACGTGCATCCATTTATTTGAGACTCTGACCCATCAGAGGGTTCCTTTCTTTGTTTTTTGTTTATTCTCATCCCAGAGGAGAGCCACTGAATAACAGAACAAAAGGAAAAAGTGGAAACTCGACAGTTCAGACTCGATGTCTCACTCTGCTCTCCTGCAACTTCGGGACATAAAGTTCTGCTCAAGGAAACAAATAGAACGTATGAAGCAGGAAGTACCTCTGAGGGGCGACTTCATGGCGGCCTCCACCATGCCCACCAGCAGCTGCAGGCTCTTGGGGTCCTGGGCGAGACCGGAGGCGAACGCCGCCAGGGCGTCGGCGTGCCGGCCGAGGTACTGCAGGGCGACCCCCTGCCGAAAGTAGGCCTGCAGGGAGAGGAACGGGGCGGGGTTAGTTCAGGCTTTACTTCAAGATGTGTGGCTTTAGGGAACACAACCACCAACAGTTAGGTTCAAGCAACACAACTACCAACAGTTAGGTTCAAGCAACACAACTACCAACAGTTAGGTTCAAGCAACACAACTACCAACAGTTAGGTTCAAGCAACACAACCACCAACAGTTAGGTTTAGACAACACAACTACCAACAGTTAGGTTTAGGCAACACAACCACCAACAGTTACGTTCAAGCAACACAACCACCAACAGTTAGGTTTAGGCAACACAACCACCAACAGTTAGGTTTAGGCAACATAACCACCAACAGTTAGGTTTAGACAACACAACCACCAACAGTTAGGTTTAGGCAACACAACCACCAACAGTTACGTTCAAGCAACACAACCACCAACAGTTAGGTTTAGGCAACATAACCACCAACAGTTAGGTTTAGGCAACATAACCACCAACAGTTAGGTTTAGGCAACACAACCACCAACAGTTAGGTTTAGACAACATAACCACCAACAGTTACGTTCAAGCAACACAACCACCAACAGTTAGGTTTAGGCAACATAACCACCAACAGTTAGGTTTAGGCAACATAACCACCAACAGTTAGGTTTAGGCAACACAACCACCAACAGTTACGTTCAAGCAACACAACCACCAACAGTTAGGTTTAGGCAACACAACCACCAACAGTTAGGTTTAGGCAACACAACCACCAACAGTTAGGTTTAGGCAACAAAACCACCAACAGTTAGGTTTAGACAACACAACTACCAACAGTTAGGTTTAGACAACACAACCACCATCAGTTAGGTTTAGACAACACAACCACCAACAGTTAGGTTTAGACAACAAAACCACCAACAGTTAGGTTTAGGCAACACAACCACCAACAGTTAGGTTTAGACAACATAACCACCAACAGTTAGGTTTAGGCAACACAACCACCAACAGTTACGTTCAAGCAACACAACCACCAACAGTTAGGTTTAGGCAACAAAACCACCAACAGTTAGGTTTAGATAACACAACCACCAACAGTTAGGTTTAGACAACACAACCACCAACAGTTAGGTTTAGGCAACACAACTACCAACAGTTAGGTTTAGGCAACACAACTACCAACAGTTAGGTTTAGGCAACACAACCACCAACAGTTAGGTTTAGGCAACACAACCACCAACAGTTAGGTTTAGACAACACAACCACCAACAGTTAGGTTTAGACAACATAACCACCAACAGTTAGGTTTAGGCAACACAACCACCAACAGTTACGTTCAAGCAACACAACCACCAACAGTTAGGTTTAGGCAACACAACCACCAACAGTTAGGTTTAGGCAACACAACCACCAACAGTTAGGTTCAAGCAACACAACCACCAACAGTTAGGTTTAGACAACACAACCACCAACAGTTAGGTTTAGACAACACAACCACCAACAGTTAGGTTTAGGCAACACAACTACCAACAGTTAGGTTTAGGCAACACAACTACCAACAGTTAGGTTTAGGCAACACAACCACCAACAGTTAGATTTAGACAACACAACCACCAACAGTTAGGTTCAAGCAACACAACCACCAACAGTTAGGTTTAGACAACACAACCACCAACAGTTAGGTTTAGGCAAAACAACTACCAACAGTTAGGTTTAGGCAACACAACTACCAACAGTTAGGTTTAGGCAACACAACCACCAACAGTTAGGTTTAGGCAACACACGACCACTCATCCCCCTGAGCTACAGCCGACCCCCAAAGCGGTTTAGACAACACAACTACCAACAGTTAGGTTTAGACAACACAACCACCAACAGTTAGGTTTAGACAACACAACCACCAACAGTTAGGTTTAGACAACACAACTACCAACAGTTAGGTTTAGGCAACACAACCACCAACAGTTAGGTTTAGACAACACAACTACCAACAGTTAGGTTTAGACAACACAACCACCAACAGTTAGGTTTAGACAACACAACTACCAACAGTTAGGTTTAGGCAACACAACTACCAACAGTTAGGTTTAGGCAACACAACTACCAACAGTTAGGTTTAGGCAACACAACTACCAACAGTTAGGTTTAGACAACACAACTACCAACAGTTAGGTTTAGGCAACACAACCACCAACAGTTAGGTTTAGGCAACACAACCACCAACAGTTAGGTTTAGGCAACACAACCACCAACAGTTAGGTTTAGGCAACACAACCACCAACAGTTAGATTTAGACAACACAACTACCAACAGTTAGGTTTAGGCAACACAACCACCAACAGTTAGGTTTAGACAACACAACTACCAACAGTTAGGTTTAGGCAACACAACCACCAACAGTTAGGTTTAGACAACACAACCACCAACAGTTATGTTTAGACAACACAACCACCAACAGTTAGGTTTAGGCAACACAACCACCAACAGTTAGGTTTAGACAACACAACCACCAACAGTTAGGTTTAGGCAACACAACTACCAACAGTTAGGTTTAGGCAACACAACCACCAACAGTTAGGTTTAGGCAACACAACCACCAACAGTTAGGTTTAGACAACACAACCACCAACAGTTAGGTTTAGACAACACAACCACCAACAGTTAGGTTTAGACAACACAACTACCAACAGTTAGGTTTAGACAACACAACTACCAACAGTTAGGTTTAGGCAACACAACCACCAACAGTTAGGTTTAGACAACACAACCACCAACAGTTAGGTTTAGGCAACACAACCACCAACAGTTAGGTTTAGACAACACAACCACCAACAGTTAGGTTTAGACAACACAACCACCAACAGTTATGTTTAGACAACACAACCACCAACAGTTAGGTTTAGACAACACAACCACCAACAGTTATGTTTAGACAACACAACCACCAACAGTTAGGTTTAGACAACACAACCACCAACAGTTAGGTTTAGACAACACAACCACCAACAGTTAGGTTTAGGCAACACAACCACCAACAGTTAGGTTTAGGGAATAAATGGTTCTGATTCTGATCTGAAAATGATGTATTTGTGGCTTTAGTTTTTTTAGCCATGCTCGCAGAAAGACGATCGTTTTTCATCGGTCGCCATCTTAGTTTTGAGTCGCCGTGATTCATCCTCTGGGGATCCTGAACGCTTGTTGCTAAATTGTTGAGATATTTAAGCGGTGGATGCAATGCAAAGTAATTTGCATCAAACTGTACTTAAAGTGCCTGAAGTCTGGGGCTCAATAAAGTTAGTATTATATGTTTAAAATATAAATCACAAAGTATTTGTTGATTACATTTTTTTATTACAAAGTAATTAGTGTCATACATTTGAATGTAAATGTTAAATAAAATAAGAAAAGTAAAATATTTTTCTTTCTGATAGAAAGTAGCAGAAACATAAAGTATGTTACTTTTAGGTTGCAAAAATAAATAAAAGAAGCTATTTTCTTTCTATTTTTATGTCAGAAATGAATTCTCTTTTTGTCATATAAATCAAAATATGGCGTGTGCTTTATAAAAAAGTGCCAACCAAAGAGTTAATGACATCCACCCATCAACCAATCAGCTCCTCCCACTCGTTAGCGGTCCAATCAAACGTGAATCCCTCTTCATCGCTCAAACAGTCACGACGAAAACCCTCGAACTTCTGCTTCTGGGGCTTCAGGTCCTCAAGAACTCCAGAGTACAAATGTCTCATCGCTCGGACGGTTTACTAGCAACCTGCACAGCGCCGATACAACACACACACACACACACACACACAAACACACACACACACACACACACACACACACACACACACACACACACACACACACACACACACACACACACACACACTCCATTAGGAGCCCTCGTGCATTTCACAGCAACATTAGAGACAATGAATCATGACACGAAATTCACGAGGACGACACCATGCCGAGCAGACTGTAACTTAATTGTCCCGCCTCTCTCTCTCCCTCTCTCTCTCTCCCTCTCTCTCCCTCTCTCTCTCTCTCTCTCTCTCTCTCTCAGTAGAGGGTGTGTGAGCTGAGAGCAGGTGGTGGGGACAGAGCGTGTGCGTCTTTTTCTTTAGTTTTTCACTCTGTTAATGTTATATTTTTCACACAGTTTATTAATCACATAGTAGTTTATAGTTTGGTGTTTGGTGTATTTGGTGGGTTTATTTCTTTTCTCACTGGTGTGGTGCGGGTAGCCTGGTTAGCACCATGGCTGCCCAGGGCTACAAACATTTGACACGGAAACACGGGGTGAAGGTCTGTGCCACGTTCCCCTGCAGCGTGGAGGATGTTGGCCTCGCTGTGGGGGAAAAGGTCGGCCACAGCGGCGTGGTGTCGGCCGCTCGCATGAACAGTGCCGTGGTGGTGTTCCTGGACCGGGTGGAGAAGGTGAACTCCGTCGTCGAGACGGGCATCACCGTGAACAGTTGTTTCGTGCAGGTACTGCCTTTGTCCCAACCCGCCACCAAGGTAGTCCTGTCGAACGTCCCTCCTTTCATCTCCGATGAGTTCCTCAGCAGAGAGCTGTCCAGACACGGGAAGGTGGCGTCCCCGATCCGCAGGATGTTGTCTGGATGTAAGTCTCCGTTGCTGAAACACGTGGTTTCTCATCGGAGGCAACTGTATATGATACTGAACAAGCGGAACGAGGAGCTCAACCTCCGTTTCATTGTGAAAGTAGATGATTACGATTACACGATATTCGCCACTTCTGCGGGGATGAAGTGTTTCGGTTGTGGAGAGGAGGGACACACGGTGAGGGCCTGTCCGAGGCGGGGCGCGCCGGCTCCGCCCGGCCCGGGTTCGGCTGCGGGCGCGGGGCGCGTCCGCGCCTGGGCCGGCTCCGCCCGGTCCGGATGCGGCGGCGTCCGCGCCTGGGCCGGCTCCCGCCGGTCCGGACGCGGCGACGTCCGCGTCTGGGCCGGCTCCCGCCGGTCCGGACGCGGCGACGTCCGCGCCTGGGCCGGCTCCCGCCGGTCCGGACGCGGCGACGTCCGCGCCTGGGCCGGCTCCCGCCGGTCCGGACGCGGCGACGTCCGCGCCTGGGCCGGCTCCGCCCGGTCCGGGCGCGGCGGCGTCCCCGTCCGCGGTGCCCCCCGCCGAGCGGCCGGTCGCGGCTCCGCGGAGCTCTCTGCGGGGCCCCGCCGCTGTGGCCGACCCAACACACGGGGTGAGTTCAGTTGATGCACCGGGGGTGGAGGTAGCCACGGGTGAAAAGGGTGTTTTGGGTGAGGATATGTTGGGTGAAGAGGGAGCAGTGGGTGAGGAGACTGTTCCGGGAGGGGAGGGTGCTCTGGGTGAAGTGGGGGAGAAGGAGGTGGAGGCTGGTGTGAGTGGTGTGTGTGTGAGGCAGGTGGAGGAGAAGGCAGGTGTAGCAGAGGAGCAAGAAGAGGACAAGGGGGAGCACAGCGTGCTGTGGAGTGAGCAGGTGGAGGAGGTCGAAATGGAGGAAGCGGTGCTGGAGGAGGCAAACACAACAAAAAGTAAAAGTGCAGCAAAACGGAGGAAGACGAACAGGGGGGCGACGACGAATGAGTGTATGACTGAGAGTGTGGAAGATGAGTGTGTGTCTGACAGCAGTGATGTGGATGATTTTAGCAGCAGCCAAAAAAGCAGACTGATCACAGTCGATAAATTCAAAGTGTTTTTAACAAAAACTAAAAACCAGCAGGTGAAGGTGGGCGACCACTTCCCAGACCTTGGTCTTTTTATCACCTCGGCCAGGTCCCACATGAGCCAGAAGGAGGAGGCTGGCCTCACAGAGCAGGAGGTTTTTAGATTAAAGAAGCTCGTAACCAAAGCAAGGCGTCAACAAAACACTGATGGAAAGGGCAAATCTGGAAATGTGTTTTAGGTCTTTGTTTTATTGGTTGGTTCTTATTTTAACTCTATCCACCATGGATGTTTTTAAAGTAGGGCTTTTAAATGTAAATGGTGGCAGAGACGTCCGGAAGAGAACGTCTATCTATGAAACTTCCAAAATGAAAAAGATAGACGTTCTCTTTCTACAGGAAACGCACAGTGATTTTAACGAGTCTGACTGGAGAAGGGAGTGGGAAGGGGAAGTCGTTTTAAGCCACAACACCTCCCTTAGCGCAGGAGTGGGCTTCCTCTTCTCACGGGCTTTTAAACCCAACACACTGGAGGTCCAGCATTTTATCGAGGGGAGGCTTCTTTTAGTCAAAGCTCGGTTCGACACATTTTCTGCTGTTTTTATCAACGTGTATGCTCCAACATCCGGTGCAGAGAGGAGGCAGTTTTTACTCAAAGTAGATGAAGTTTTAAACGGCTGCTCAACGGAGGATTTTTTATTCTTGGGGGGGGATTTTAACTGCACAGAGGATGCAGTTTTAGACCGTAACCACGCAGAGCCTCATCCAGCCTCTCAGCACGCCTTGAAGCAGCTGGTCCGCTCTCACGGCCTGGTGGACGTGTGGAGGAGGATGCACCCAGACTCCAGACAGTACACCTGGTCCCACCTCAGAGAGAGCAGGGTCTCCTCAGCTAGGCTAGATCGTATTTATTGTTTTAAGCATCATTTTAGCACTTTTAGGAGTTGTGCTATTATGCCGGCTGGTTTTAGTGATCACTCTCTTGTCTTGTCTCATGTTTTTATCAGGAACATCTTACCCAGAAGTGCTTATTGGCATTTTAATTCTGTTTTAACATTTGATAAGAGTTTTAGAGAGGTTTTTATTTATTTCTGGGGTGCTTTTAGACAGAGGAAGGGTGATTTTAGTAGTCTTAAGCAGTGGTGGGACCACGGTAAGACGCAAATAAGACTACTGTGTCAGCAGCACACTTTGAACGTCACACGAGACAGCACCAGATCTATGGAAGATCTAGAGACCGATATAGTGGAACTAGAACGTTTAAGTGAGTCCACAGGAAATCGAGGTTATATTGAAAACCTCAAAGAGAAAAAGATGGCTTTAGCCGACCTGCTGGGCAGTAAGGTGCAGGGCGCCCTGGTCAGGTCCCGGTTCCAGAACATCGCAGAGATGGATGCTCCCTCTAGCTACTTCTTCAGTCTGGAGAAGAAGAACGGGCAGGGGAAGGTAATCCACGCACTGCTGTCTGACACAGGGCAAGAGCTGACGGACCCGGGCCAGATACGAGGGCGAGCTGTGAGCTTTTATCAACAATTGTACTCCACCGAATACCAGGAAGAGCCAGCTCTCCTGGAGGGTTTCTGCGGGGGACTACCCCAGGTCTCCGCGGAGACCAACTCACAGCTCGACGCCCCCCTCCAGATGCAGGAGCTGCTGACCGCCCTGCAGGGCATGCAGGGACGGCGGGCTCCGGGCATTGACGGGCTCACGGTTGAGTTTTATAAAGCCTACTGGGACATCGTCTGCGACGATGTCTCGGAGGTTTTTAACGAGTGTCTGGCCTCGGGTTCCATGCCAGTGTCCTGCAGGAGGGCAGTCCTCACGTTGCTGCCCAAGAAGGGGAACCTGCAGGACATCAAGAAACTGGCGCCCTGTGTCGCTGCTTTGCGGTGGATTACAAACTCCTGTCCAAAGCTTTGGCCTCCAGGCTGGGGATGGTTATGGAGCAGGTCATCCACCGGGACCAGACCTACTGCGTCCCTGGCAGGTCCATGGTGGACAACGTCCACCTAATTCGGGATGTTTTGGATGTCTCTAGTTCATTGGGTGCAGACGCTGGTCTGATTTCCCTGGATCAGGAAAAGGCTTTTGACCGCGTTGAACATGGGTTCTTGTGGAAAGTGATGGAGAGTTTTGGGTTCAGCGCTGGTTTCATAGCCAAGATCAAGGTGCTGTACAGGGATGTTGAGGAGTGTGCTGAAAATCAACGGCAGTCTGAGTGCTCCTTTTAGAGTGTGTAGAGGGGTCAGGCAGGGCTGTGCCCTGTCTGGGATGCTCTACGCTCTCTCCCTTGAACCTCTCCTCCACAAAGTACGTTCCAGCACTCTGGGGTTGTTTTATCCAGGTTTTAATGGAAGATTGATTTTATCTGCTTATGCAGACGATATTATATTTTTTATTAAAAACCAGGACGAGGTCGACATTTTAGCGGGTATTGTGGGAGGATTTTAGCTCGGCATCGGCAGCGAGGGTCAACTGGGGGAAGAGTGAAGCCCTCGCTGTCGGTGAGTGGCGCGGCGGTCTCCCAGTTCTCCCCCGAAACCTGGAATGGAAGAGAGGAGGTCTAAAGTACCTAGGGGTGTTTTTGGGGGCAGACCATGTAGTAAAGAAGAACTGGGAGACCGTCATAGAGAAGGTTGAAGGGAAACTTAAAAAATGGAAATGGCTGCTCCCCCAGATGTCGCTTAGAGGGAGAGTGCTGGTTCTTAACAACCTCGTTGCATCCCAGCTGTGGCACCGGCTAACCTGTGTGGACCCCCCCTCAGGCCTACTTGCGGAGATCCAGAGGAGGATGGTGGATTTCCTCTGGGGGGGTCTGCACTGGGTGCCGCAGGGGGTTGTGTTTTTAGCCAGGGAGGAGGGGGGACAGGGCCTTGTCCACCTGGCCAGCCGGACTGCCACTTTTAGACTGCGTTTTATTCAAAGGTACCTCACAGGCCCGGCAGATCTGGTGTGGAGAGATGTGGCCAGCAGCATCCTGAGGCGTGCCAATAACCTGGGTTTGGATGATGCTCTGTTTTTAATGGATCCTAAATTCTTAAAATTAACTATGTTGCCTCCTTTTTTATCAGGGTGTGTTTCAGGTCATGGGCCCTTTTTAACCACAAAAGGTGCCCGGAAGCCAACTCCCTGCACTGGTTGTTGAGAGAGCCGCTGGTCAATGGGGCCAGGCTGGACGTCAGCGACCACACCACGCACGGGCCTGACGGCGGCGCTGACCCAGTTCTGGAACCCTGACCCTACAGCAGCTGGTGGATGCAGTGGGGCCGGCACTGACCGACGCCCAGGCTCTGGGCTCTCTGCTGGGTCTGCAGGTCCCTCCGAGTGGCGGGGAGGATCCTGGAGCTCTGGTCCCAGAGGCTAACTACGAAAGACCGGAACCTCCTGATGGGCAGCCAGACCAGCACTGCAGACCCCTACCCAGACATCATCCTGAGCCCAGGCCTGGGAGGGAAGACCGGCCCCCTTCTGAGAGTCGTACACGCTGGCAAGACTGACAATATATGAAGCAGACAAGGAGACTCTCTACAGAAACTGCGTGAAGTGCATCCACCAGGTCGGATCTGAGCGGCAGGCCTCCCACTGTGTGGGCAAAGAAGTGGGGACAAGATGGCCCCAGCCCGCAGTGGAGGCTGCTGTACAAAGCCCCCCTCAAAAAACGGACAGGCGACCTCCAGTGGAGGATCCTCCACGGTGCCGTCGCTACCAACGCTTTTATCTCTGTTCTTAACCCAGCTGTTTTTTAGCGGATGCCCATTTTGCGGAGTACGTGAGACAGTCTACCACGTTTTTACTGAGTGTAAGAGATCTCACCAGTCTCTTCTCTCTTTTAACATCGGTTTTTACACGCTTCGGCGTTGTTTTTACTGAGAGGATTTTTATTATGGGGAGCGGGCTACAATAAAAGTTTTAAAAACAAGTGGCAGCTACTCAATTTTATCTCAGGCCAGGCAAAACTGGCCATTTTATACAAGCAGGAAGAGGCAGGTGGAGCATGGGGATGGGCAGGAAGCGGCGGGCAGTGTGGAGGACAAACCTCCGGTCAAGACTCTGGCTCGAGTTTTGTTTTTATCACCACATCTCCGACCTCGAGTCGTTCAGAGAAGCTGGTGGTGTTTTAAGAACACACTGTGCAAAGGTTTCGGACGGTCAACTGTCTTTTACACATTTTTTAACTGACTGATGGTGTTTTAAAAAGAAAGA
>JBAMJR010000540.1:0-5000 GCA_038501785.1 Myoxocephalus aenaeus
AGAGGAGAGAGAGGAGAGAGGGGAGAGGAGAGAATCAGAATCAGAATCAGAATCAGAATCAGAATCAGCTTTAATGGCCATGTAAATTTTCACATACATGGAATTTGACTCCGGTTTCACTGGCTCTCGTACTTTTTTCCACACCACAATATACAAGATAAATATAAAAAATATAAAAAGGACATTAAAGACAGTAGTAAGACAACAAAAAAGTGCAGATAGTGCAGATGAAGAGTCTGTTTAACTGTTCATCAGAGTGACGGCCAGTGGGAAGAAGCTGTTTCTGTGTCTGGTGGTTTTGGCGTACAGTGCTCTGTAGCGCCTTCCAGAGGGGAGGAGGTGAACAGCTTGTGTCCAGGGTGTGAGGGGTCTGTGGTGATCTTTACAGCCCGCTTCCTGACTCTGGCGGTGTGCAAGTCCAGGATGGAGGGCAGGCTGGAACCAATGGTTCCAGCCTGCGGGAGAGAGGGAGAGAGAGAGGGAGAGAGAGAGAGGGATAGAGAGAGAGAGAGAGAGAGAGAGAGAGAGAGAGGAGGAGAGAGAGAGGCGAGAGAGAGAGGAGAGGAGAGAGGAGAGAGAGAGAGAGGAGAGAGAGAGGTGGAGAGAGAGAGAGAGGGAGAAAGGAGAGAGAGAGGGGGAGAGAGAGAGAGGGATAGAGAGAGAGAGGAGAGAGAGAGCGAGAGAGAGAGGGAGGGAGAGAGAGAGAGAGGGAGAGAGAGAGGTGGAGAGAGAGAGAGAGAGGGAGAAAGGAGAGAGAGAGAGGAGGGAGAGAGAGAGGTGGAGAGAGAGAGAGAGAGGGAGAAAGGAGAGAGAGAGGGGGAGGGAGAGGGGGAGGGAGAGAAGAGAGACAAAGAGGAGAGAGAGAGTCCTGGCCAATATAATATACATAAAACAGAAGATGGCTTTTCTCAAACATGGTTTAATTTGACTCACTTCTAGTTTTGTGGAAACCTTTCCATAGTAGTTGATGGAACAGCCGCTGATATCCGTCACCTCAGACTGAACAGCGTCAACCTGGCTGGCAGCAACTAGCGTGGATCAAGGAACAATAAATATCATACATCAATCTATCGAGAACAACTTCAATACTTTTCTTTCCCAATCCAACCTGACGTAAAATGACGTGGGTCAATGCAATGACTCTGTGTGTAAAAGAGTACATTAATTAACCAAATAAATACACATAATTCAGTGTGAAGTACAACGAGAGCGGGCTTCAATACAGGGGTATTATCTCATTCATGAATGTAAGCGCTTAAGATTAAAACCCCTCATGAAAACGCAGAGGAATCAAATGAATCTATGAAACAAAAATTGCCCCAAACTTGACTTACATGAATGAAGACGAGTATCCATCGTCATTTATATTGATTTCATGGATAAGCACATGTTTTAAAAATGTGTCATTTTAAGTAATGTCCTACTTTTAAACCCGTGCAAAAATGACCCTGCAATGAATGCAACGCAGATTTAAACGTTGTTTTGACTTCGGCCCAGATAAAATGTCCTGCTGTTGAAAATATTTGGCGAGACATTAAACGCCTTCAAAATAAAGGTCCCACGGTAAATGGAAAGGTTTCATTGGCTGCTTACCTGCGAGCAGGAAGAGCAGCGCGCCCGTCTTCATGATGGCAGTAAAGTGTCAGAGAGCTGGGAGGAAAACAGTTCACATAGTAAGTGATGAAGCATGTTGTTTAATAATTAAGCAATAAGGTACGAGAGGCAGTGCTGTATCGTCAATAATGTACTGTTCAACGGTGTTGTTAGGCCCAACGCGTACATTATTTAGATATCATTATGGCTCAATGAAGTACACCCCGTGACTCACTCTCAACCAATCAGAACGCTTGATTTCATCTACCTGTATTATAATCCTCAATAATCCTACATACAATACAGTATAAGGACGAGCATTTGTGGTTTCATTCATATGTACTCAATACTTTTCGTGCATGCTGCATTTGGGTTATTAAAAAGGTTCCCAAAGTTTAAAATGCAATGCTGATTACCTTAAGTTTTATCTTATTCAATATTTATTGGGGATTCTGCATCTGAGTGTGCTGAACTTAGAAGTGGTTTGACCTGAAAGATGGTTTATGTTATAAGGAACTTTAGTTTTATCATAAGAAGAACAAGTGATTTGGAATGTATGTGTATTGACGTATTAAGACACGCCCCTAAGAGGTTAATTGGTTCATATCTTCCAAACACAATGAGATAAACAAAGTTGAAAGAATCGTTTGATCACATCGAACCAATGATGATCCACAGAAGGTTTTGTAAGAATCGGACCCAGCGTTTAGGAGGAGTGGGCAAGAATGTGTTTTTTACTAAATTCAAAATGGCGGAAAATCTAATTAGGCGCATTTTAATGCCACAATTTACTTTTTTGTAGAGCAGTTCCACCCGGACATGTGTGCCAAATTTCAAGTCAATCGGCAATAGGTGGCAAAAGTGGATAGCTTTTACAACTAAAGGGGGCGCTAGCGAGCAATTTTTTCTGACTTTTGCCCGACACCCAAATCAGATAAGAATTTTCACCGATTCAGATTGATGTGAACATTTTGAAAAGTTAAGGTTTACCCAAAGCACCTCTTTTCCCTATGCAAATATGTGCCATAAGAATAACAATAAAGGATAGAATAACAATAGGGTCCTCGCTCGGGCCCTAACACATCATCAAACTGAGAGAGAGTTGAAGCTAAATAAACAGGAACAACAGGAAACCACTGTGACAATAAGTTCAAGGACAGACAGCCTCTAGGAGTAGGTTATTACACCTGATCTAGTGAGGGAGACTTTATTTCACCACAAATACACGTTTGGTGCAGAGTTAAACAGTGGTGTATAAAGTACCCAAAAGCCGTACTTGAGTAAAAGTAAAGATACCTTACTGGAAAATTACTCCAGTAAAAGTAAAAGTCACCTATTAAAATACTACTTGAGTAAAAGTCTTAAAGTATCTGATATTTTCTGTACTTAAGTATCAAAAGTATTTTTCTGATATAAAATGTACTTAACTATTGAAAGTAAAAGTAGAAGTACATGCTTTTAATAAAAAAGCAAAGGGTCAGAATTTTGAGAATTATGAAGTTTATTCTTTTAAGTGCTGTGGCCACCATGACCAAGGACCAGGAGTTGTGTTGATAAAATAACTGGGTTGGCTGTGATCCATCCATATATATTATGTTCAACATAATATATTGTACCTAAGTATACTCTTGCATCTACTATGAACTTATCATCATAATTCTCCAAAAAGCAATATGACACTAAGGAGTTGTAACAGTGCAGTATGCTCATTCCGCCTGGTACCGGGTCGTGGGTCCCTTGGTACCGGGCCGCACAGAAAGAATAAATGAAAAATAAAAATAAAATAAAAAAAATCAAGGCCGGAACGATGTTTTATTGTGAAAAAAGACCGCATACATCCATCTGTGGTGACCTCAGACGGAACCTCTTGACACATGTCAAGAGGTTCCGTTACTCTAAAAATGAAACTTAAAAGTCTATTAACTCTGTCGGTGTTCTGGATTAAAACCAAGGCAGAGTATCCTGAGATCGCCAAAAAAAGCACGAAAACCTGCTTCCATTTCAACATCCTGTCTTTGTGCAGCGGGTTATAAGTTAAGCAGTAGACTGGACTAAAGGTTTAGTTAGGAGTAGAGTCAGTAGACTGGCCTAAAGGTTTAGTTAGGAGTAGAGTCAGTAGACTGGACTAAAGGTTTAGTTAGCAGTAGAGTCAGTAGACTGGACTAAAGGTTTAGTTAGCAGTAGACTGGACTAAAGGTTTAGTTAGGAGTAGACTGGACTAAAGGTTTAGTTAGCAGTAGAGTCAGTAGACTGGACTAAAGGTTTAGTTAGCAGTAGAGTCAGTAGACTGGACTAAAGGTTTAGTTAGCAGTAGAGTCAGTAGACTGGACTAAAGGTTTAGTTAGCAGTAGAGTCAGTAGACTGGACTAAAGGTTTAGTTAGGAGTAGACTGGACTAAAGGTTTAGTTAGCAGTAGAGTCAGTAGACTGGACATAACGAACACATGTTGGGTGTCGTTGTCTCCTGTCTCTCCGAGGTCGGACCCGGTCCGTGAAAATATTGTCTTCACGTAACCGGTCTGTGGCCCATAAAGGTTTGGGAGTGCTGGACGAGAGGATGTAGAGGCTAATGCAGAATATTGTGATTTGCAAAACCTGCTTGGTGGAGTCTGTGTTCTGTGTTTTTTTTTTTCTAAAGATAGATTTGATTTTGTAGCGAGTAACGAAGGTTTCAGGGGAAATGTATTGGAGTAAAAGTACCAGTTTTCTTTGCAAAATGTAGTGAAGTAAAAGTAAAAGTAAACAGAAATATAAATAGTAAAGTAGAGTACAGATATCCCAAAAAACTACTTAAGTACAGTAACGAAGTATTTCTACTTCGTTACTATACACCACTGGAGTTAAACGATCAGAAATAAGAGGTTGAGGGCTTAGAAAGTAAGCGGTATAATGTAGTTACCTTGTAAGAGAGAGTGCAGCCTGCCTTACTTATCTGGAGGTCGGGTGGAGCAGCAGTGACGGAGCTCTGCCGGTGATGGTCGAGATGGAACTCTGGGACGTCTCAGCTCTCTCGGGCAGCTGTGTGTGCCGAGTGTCTCTCTCCATCTCTTTTTATGCCGGTCCTGCTCGTCCTCGCCCCGAAGTATGACGCACAGTCAAAGTGTCACATTTTCTCACGAACGACATTCTTTTCATATCTGCAGTTGATGTTGAACACATTCTGACAGAATGAATGCCGGTTTGATTGAGCCTCGAGGGATTTTACCTTTGTCTGTGTGCAAGTGTGTCATCACAAAAATGTTCTCCGGCAACACCTGCGAGTGACCACAAAAAGGTTCTGAGTTCTTTGCCAAGTCTTTTGCCTGGCAAAGCGTTGACTTTAAAAGATGCAGTCACGGAACTTTACAGGTGTATTTGAGATCGAAATGAGATCGGCTCTACTTAAAACATCTTTTATTAGCGACCATT
>JBAMJR010000540.1:10000-65000 GCA_038501785.1 Myoxocephalus aenaeus
AGTTAAATCAAAAATAAAACAAACAATACACTACTGTAAACACAGAAAAACACAATTGTGCGCAAGTGGGCTTATGGATCCTGCCGTCTGTTGGGGTCTGCCACAGGATCTCATCAACATCACAAGCAATGTCTTCTCTCGCTAAGCATCGGGGAAAATATCCCCTTGTGTGGCGAATCCATCCCTGGATTGACCTCACCTCGATGTCTCCGCAGGCCTGTTCCATTGCCTGCAGAAGAGGCATACGGGCATGTGGTTAGCGGTCATATACGCGCCATCTCCAAGCAGAAAATAATTCCTCTATAGGATTTAGAAATGGCGAGTAAGGGGGCAAGTACAGAACTTCAAATTGATCATGGTTGGTGAACCAGTTCTGGGCCAGAGCAGCCCGATGGAAACTAACATTATCCCAGACAACAACAAACCTGGGCTGCTCTGGTCCATCCTGTACAACTGCATCATGAAGTGCATCTAGAAATGTGATTATGTGTTGCGCATTATAGGGACCCAGTTTGGCACGATGGTGCAGTAGCCCTCGAAGACTTATGGCAGCACACAATGTGATGTTTCCCCCGCGCTGCCCCGGGACGTGCAAAATTGCCCTTTGGCCAATTATATTACGTCCCCGTCGTCTGTTTTGGCTAAGGTTGAATCCAGCCTCGTCAATGTAAATACATTCATGCGGCTGGGCAGCTCCATCCATGTCCAAGATTCTCTGTAACAAAAAATACATATTGTGGATGGCTTTACTCAAAGCACACACTTACACGACTACATATACAGAACCGACCCGCCCCACCACACAGGTACCTGAATGTATCTATGTGGTACTAATCCAGTGGTACATATTCATCTGTTACTGGACTGCACCCATTCTTTATTGTATATGTAAAGGACTGAAACACTTACCTGTACATATTCATGTCGACGTTCTTTGACCCTGACACCGTTCCTCTCAAATGGGACCCTGTACAGTTGCTTCATGGTCATGTTGTGCTTTACCAAGATCCGTCTGATAGTTGTAATGCTTACTCGATTCATGTTGTTGAATACTTGCCCATCTGCAAGTATTTGTTGCTGTAGCTGGTGGAGACGGATTGCATTGTTTGCTCTGACTAGGTTCACTATGGCAAGTTCCTGCTGTTGGGTGAACAGGCGTTGGCGTCCACCCCCAGTAGGTCTTCTAGCCATTCTGTAGAAAAATGCAACCACAAATTGTTCTGGTTTGCTTCTTTTTTACAGTACTGTGTATACTGAACTTTACTGTATTTACCATACACAGTACTGAAACATCTCAACACGTTATCACGGTATGTTTCACAAAACTACCACTTTTGTTGAAAAAGGAGCATTAGCCACCCTGGAATACAATACATGTGATACAGTAACGTGACATGGTACAGTACTGTAAATACTCTAGATACAGTCTGAGTAGAGGAGAGAGTTGAAGACATACCTGTTTGCCAGTCGGAATGTCCTTATTATGGATGAAACTGAAGCGGCTTGGATTAGGATGGACTCTGCCCAGCTTCCCTCATAGTCAGGCCATGGTTTATGACATGGTCCACCAAAGTTGCTCTTATGTCATCCGAAATAATTTTCCTTGCGTGGCCTCTTTGACCACGTCCTCCTCTCTCTCTCTGTCCTCCTCTTCCTCTTCCTCTGCCTCTAGCTCTCCCTGCCTCCATGCTTGCAAAGTTGTCAAAATGGCTTAACTGAGGCCTTTTTGTAGCTGATTGGTGTTCAGTTGTGTAAGTAAGTGTTTTTAGGTGTGTGTCTATGTCTTTTCAATTAACCAATGTGTGTTGTATTTTGAATAGATGTGTTTTCCCAATGGTACCCTGAGATTTCATTTTTGAACTAAGTGTCTTATATATGAAATAGTGTGTAGTGTCTAGGAGCAAGTGTGTTGCAGAAACGAGCAAGTGTGTTACAGAATTGCAACTAAAGTGCAAAGCAGCGCTTTTGTTTAAGGTATGGTTACACTTTGTTTAAGGTATAGTAACAACAAGTTCAAGTTATGTTACTTTGGTTTAAGCATGTGTCTATAGTGTTCAAGCAACGGACAAAAACTGTAAGTATTACAGTGGTGTTTGCTGTCAGATCTAAGAGCCAATCAGCTCTCTAATGTGGGGCAGCCAGGCGTTTCCCATCATGCACTGGGCCAGGCAGTCTGTGGAGAGCTACTTTGGCGCCTGGCTCTGAAATCGGCGGCCGCCTCGCTCTCGTGAGATTATCGTTGACCACGTGTGCATGACGTCAGAGCAAGTCGGGACAAACATCTACCCAGCATGCATTGCGCGCCGATCGCCGCCGATCGATTCTGCGCAGAACTGGCTCATCTCCAACGAGCCGATTTGTCGAGCGGACACACTAAAACGCCAGTGTGTGTGTGTGAGAGAGTGTGTGTGTGTGTGTGTGTATGTCTGCGTGTGTATGTGTGTGTGACTGTGAGTGTGTGTGTCTGCGTGTGTCTGTGTCTGTATGTCTGCGTGTGTCTGTGTGTGTGTGTGTGTGTGTATGTATGTCTGTGTGTATATGTCTGTGTGTGTGTGTGTCTGCGTGTGTGTGCATGTGTGTGTCTGTGTGTGTGTGTCTGTGTGTGTCTGCGTGTGTGTGTGTGTGTGTGTATGTGTGTGTGTGTGTCTGCGTGTGTGTGTGTGTGCCTGTGTGTGTATGTCTGTGTGTGTGTGTGTGTGTGTGTGTGTGTGTGTGTGTATGTCTGTGTGTGTCTGCATGTGTATGTATGTCTGTGTGTGTGTGTGTGTGTCTGTGTGTGTGTGTCTGTGTGTGTGAGTCTGTGTGTGTGTGTTTCTGTGTGTGTGTGTGTGTGTGTGTGTGAGAGTCACACCTAGCGTGTGAAGGCTGCAGTGATTGACACGTCTCTAGCTGCTCGGCGAGGCGGTCCACATATCTTTCTTTCTTCTTGCTGGATGGAGATTCATGAGCTGACATTTAATCACCAGCTGTGGTTTAGTTGTCTTTTTGTTCAGAGACAAAGAAAACAGACGGAAGACAAACTGGTTGGCCACTTGGCTCGTTCGTTAGAGCTGCTTCTCGGCTGCAGCAGGAGGCGTTGACAACAAACTGCGATCGAGTCGGACAGTTTTAGGCTGCCTTCAAAGTATACACAGAAAAAATGACTTCCTGTTAGTTCCGAACTTTTGTCTACTTTACAGATAGTAGTAGTAGTTTACAGATTACGTTTTGATTTATTCATATTGTCAAGACCGGGTGTGGTGAGCGGAGACTCAGGCGCAGAGGGAAAAATCCAAAACGTACTTTACTTAGTCAAAACTCAAACAAAACAAAACTAGGAACTGGCAAAAATGCGCTCTGGGGGGCGGGCCGGAGGATGGCCACCAGAGCCGTGCTCTGGCGGGGAAGGGGGCCGGGACTCTGAGGGGGAACGGGACTCTGAGGGGGACACTGAAGGGGAACGGGACTCCGAGGGGGAATCTGGGACAGGTCGGGACGACGGTGGGGAACCCGGTGTTCCATAGAGGGCATGTTTTCACAACAACCAAAAAAATGAAATACTGAATTCAAAATCATTACATTAGTATATTTTACAGTACAGTAAATTCAGTTAAATCAAAAATAAAACAAACAATACACTACTGTAAACACAGAAAAACACAATTGTGCGCAAGTGGGCTTATGGATCCTGCCGTCTGTTGGGGTCTGGCCACAGGATCTCATCAACATCACAAGCAATGTCTTCTCTCGCTAAGCATCGGGGAAAATATCCCCTTGTGTGGCGAATCCATCCCTGGATTGACCTCACCTCGATGTCTCCGCAGGCCTGTTCCATTGCCTGCAGAAGAGGCATACGGGCATGTGGTTAGCGGTCATATACGCGCCATCTCCAAGCAGAAAATAATTCCTCTATAGGATTTAGAAATGGCGAGTAAGGGGGCAAGTACAGAACTTCAAATTGATCATGGTTGGTGAACCAGTTCTGGGCCACAGCAGCCCGATGGAAACTAACATTATCCCAGACAACAACAAACCTGGGCTGCTCTGGTCCATCCTGTACAACTGCATCATGAAGTGCATCTAGAAATGTGATTATGTGTTGCGCATTATAGGGACCCAGTTTGGCACGATGGTGCAGTAGCCCTCGAAGACTTATGGCAGCACACAATGTGATGTTTCCCCCGCGCTGCCCCGGGACGTGCAAAATTGCCCTTTGGCCAATTATATTACGTCCCCGTCGTCTGTTTTGGCTAAGGTTGAATCCAGCCTCGTCAATGTAAATACATTCATGCGGCTGGGCAGCTCCATCCATGTCCAAGATTCTCTGTAACAAAAAATACATATTGTGGATGGCTTTACTCAAAGCACACACTTAC
This sequence comes from Myoxocephalus aenaeus, assembly GCA_038501785.1. NCBI lineage: Eukaryota > Metazoa > Chordata > Actinopteri > Perciformes > Cottidae > Myoxocephalus > Myoxocephalus aenaeus. The sequence continues at coordinate 14,356 of JBAMJR010000540.1, forward strand.
ACGACTACATATACAGAACCGACCCACCCCACCACACAGGTACCTGAATGTATCTATGTGGTACTAATCCAGTGGTACATATTCATCTGTTACTGGACTGCACCCATTCTTTATTGTATATGTAAAGGACTGAAACACTTACCTGTACATATTCATGTCCACGTTCTTTGACCCTGACACCGTTCCTCTCAAATGGGACCCTGTACAGTTGCTTCATGGTCATGTTGTGCTTTACCAAGATCCGTCTGATAGTTGTAATGCTTACTCGATTTATGTTGTTGAATACTTGCCCATCTGCAAGTATTTGTTGCTGTAGCTGGTGGAGACGGATTGCATTGTTTGCTCTGACTAGGTTCACTATGGCAAGTTCCTGCTGTTGGGTGAACAGGCGTTGGCGTCCACCCCCAGTAGGTCTTCTAGCCATTCTGTAGAAAAATGAAACCACAAATTGTTCTGGTTTGCTTCTTTTTTACAGTACTGTGTATACTGAACTTTACTGTATTTACCATACACAGTACTGAAACATCTCAACACGTTATCACGGTATGTTTCACAAAACTACCACTTTTGTTGAAAAAGGAGCATTAGCCACCCTGGAATACAATACATGTGATACAGTAACGTGACATGGTACAGTACTGTAAATACTCTAGATACAGTCTGAGTAGAGGAGAGAGTTGAAGACATACCTGTTTGCCAGTCGGAATGTCCTTATTATGGATGAAACTGAAGCGGCTTGGATTAGGATGGACTCTGCCCAGCTTCCCTCATAGTCAGGCCATGGTTTATGACATGGTCCACCAAAGTTGCTCTTATGTCATCCGAAATAATTTTCCTTGCGTGGCCTCTTTGACCACGTCCTCCTCTCTCTCTCTGTCCTCCTCTTCCTCTTCCTCTGCCTCTAGCTCTCCCTGCCTCCATGCTTGCAAAGTTGTCAAAATGGCTTAACTGAGGCCTTTTTGTAGCTGATTGGTGTTCAGTTGTGTAAGTAAGTGTTTTTAGGTGTGTGTCTATGTCTTTTCAATTAACCAATGTGTGTTGTATTTTGAATAGATGTGTTTTCCCAATGGTACCCTGAGATTTCATTTTTGAACTAAGTGTCTTATATATGAAATAGTGTGTAGTGTCTAGGAGCAAGTGTGTTGCAGAAAGGAGCAAGTGTGTTACAGAATTGCAACTAAAGTGCAAAGCAGCGCTTTTGTTTAAGGTATGGTTACACTTTGTTTAAGGTATAGTAACAACAAGTTCAAGTTATGTTACTTTGGTTTAAGCATGTGTCTATAGTGTTCAAGCAACGGACAAAAACTGTAAGTATTACAGTGGTGTTTGCTGTCAGATCTAAGAGCCAATCAGCTCTCTAATGTGGGGCAGCCAGGCGTTTCCCATCATGCACTGGGCCAGGCAGTCTGTGGAGAGCTACTTTGGCGCCTGGCTCTGAAATCGGCGGCCGCCTCGCTCTCGTGAGATTATCGTTGACCACGTGTGCATGACGTCAGAGCAAGTCGGGACAAACATCTACCCAGCATGCATTGCGCGCCGATCGCCGCCGATCGATTCTGCGCAGAACTGGCTCATCTCCAACGAGCCGATTTGTCGAGCGGACACACTAAAACGCCAGTGTGTGTGTGTGTGAGAGAGTGTGTGTGTGTGTGTGTGTGAGAGAGAGTGTGTGTGTGTGTGTGTGTATGTCTGCGTGTGTATGTGTGTGTGACTGTGAGTGTGTGTGTCTGCGTGTGTCTGTGTCTGTATGTCTGCGTGTGTCTGTGTGTCTGCGTGTGTGTGCATGTGTGTGTCTGTGTGTGTCTGCGTGTGTGTGTGTGTATGTGTGTGTGTGTGTCTGTGTGTGTGTGTGTGCCTGTGTGTGTATGTCTGTGTGTGTATATGTCTGTGTGTCTGCATGTCTGTGTGTGTGAGTCTGTGTGTGTGTGTGTCTGTGTGTGTGTGTGTGTGTCTGTGTGTGTGTGTGAGTCTGTGTGTGTGTGTGTCTGTGTGTGTGTGTGAGTCTGTGTGTGTGTGTGTCTGTGTATGTGTGTGTGTATGTCTGTGTGTGTGTGTGTGTGTGTGTGTGTGTGAGTCTGTGTGTGTGTGTGTCTGTGTATGTGTGTGTGTATGTCTGTGTGTGTGTGTGTGTGTGTGTGTGTTAGAGTCACACCTAGCGTGTGAAGGCTGCAGTGATTGACACGTCTCTAGCTGCTCGGCGAGGCGGTCCACATATCTTTCTTTCTTCTTGCTGGATGGAGATTCATGAGCTGACATTTAATCACCAGCTGTGGTTTAGTTGTCTTTTTGTTCAGAGACAAAGAAAACAGACGGAAGACAAACTGGTTGGCCACCGTCTGCGTGGCCCAGTGCATGATGGGAAACGCCTGGCTGTCTCCACATCAGAGAGCTGATTGGCTCTTAGATCTGACAGCAAACACTACATGTAGAAAATCCTTATTTTATGTGTAGTTGTAATACTTAACTCTGGATTGTTGACTATTCGTCTCATGTTTAATCTTAACACATATCTTGTGTGGTTACTAATAATAAAGCTTATTTATTATTTACATAACACATATCTAAACCAGTAGTAATATATTTCACAGGCAGACATAAAAAGAACAAAGGATGCAGCTACACACACATTTATACATAAATATATATTTATAAACACATGAATAAATCCAAACGTGATCTGTAAACTACAAAAAGATATAAAAAAGCATAAAGATCGTAACTAACAGGAAGTCATTATTTCTGTGACTTCCTGTGTGTACTTTGAAGGCAGCTGAAAACTGTCCGACTTGATCACAGTTTATTGTGAAGGCCTAATATTATTTATTCTAGAGGTTTATTTTGTATTAGTAATCTGAATCTGTAAAATAACTAAAGCTGTCAGATAAAAGTAGAGCAGTAAAAAAGTACAATGTTTCCCCCTGGGACGTAAAGTGTTGGACATAGAAGAGAGTAAAAAAAGGCTATTTTAATTAAAAAGATGGCGCAGTAACGGTCTGGGTCCAGAAGGTGGCAGCACTGCAGCATAACCACAGAAGACGTAGAAGAAGAAGAGGTGGAATGCATGCTGGGATACCTGTCATGGCGGGCTGGTTCGAAGAGAGGAGGCTACCGCGAGCAGGAAGATGCAGAGGCCGGTGTCCAGCTTGTCTCTCAGTCCCAGTGTGAAGATCAAACTGGTCGCTGCTGGTTTCCAGTTCACCGCCGACCTGCTGCCACTGAAACCGCTGCAGCTCAGCAAAGGTACCGATTATATTATATTATATATTATATATTATACGATACATGTATCTCCGAAATAACAACGATGTTACAGTTCAAAACAGAGAGCAGGTTTAACAAAGTCTAATACTGAACCCTGAGTTAACTAACCCTGAACTTTAACTTTAGAGTTAACTAACCCTGAACTTTAACTTTAGAGTTAACTAACCCTGAACTTTAACTTTAGAGTTAACTAACCCTGAACTTTAGAGTTAACTAACCCTGAACTTTAACTTTAGAGTTAACTAACCCTGAACTTTAACTTTAGAGTTAACTAACCCTGAACTTTAACTTTAGAGTTAACTAACCCTGAACTTTAGAGTTAACTAACCCTGAACTTTAACTTTAGACTTAACTAACCCTGAACTTTAGACTTAACTAACCCTGCACTTTAGAGTTAACTAACCCTGAACTTTAACTTTACAGTTAACTAACTCTGAATGTTCACTGAATGTGATGCTTTACGTTCTGTTGCAGAGGCTGTGAGGAGAGAGGAAGGAGGAGATAAGGAAGGAGGAGATAAGGAAGGAGGAGGAGGAGGGCTAGCCTCCCTCACAGCTCTGGAGCTCCTGCAGAAGGAGGAAGAGTTGAGGAGCATCGTGACGTTCTCCTCTCAGCTGGACGCTGCTCTCGGAGGAGGACTTCCTGTCGGGAAAACAGAAAACAATCTCTTTGTTCTTGTGTCATGTGACCAGAAGTACAATAGATGTCATGTGGCGAGTCTGCAGACAGAAGGGAGTTTATTCCTTGTGTGGTGTTCAGGTCTGTGAGACGATTCATTATTGTTTCAGACTCTGTGTGTGTGTGTGTGTGTGTGTGTGTGTGTGTGTGTGTGTGTGTCAGCAGAATGAGGATCACAGCTTCAAGTCAGCAAATCACTCTCCTGTCAAAATAAAGCTCGACATCGCCCCCTGCTGGATACAAGCCGGGATGTACAGCACACACAGAGCCAGTTATTACACTCTTATGTGTGTGTATGTATGTATGTGTGTATATATATATATATATATGTATATATATATATATATGTATATATGTGTATATATGTATATATATGTATATATGTATATATATATGTATATATGTATATATATATATATATATATACATATGTATATATGTATATATATATAAATAATATATATATGTGTATATATATAATATATATAATATATATATATATATATAATATATATATATATATATATATATATATATATATATATATATATGTATATGTATGTCTCACACTGGTTCATCACAGTGGTGGAGTGGGACAGCAGCCTGAAGACACGCAGGACTGGTGAAGAAGAGGAGGAAGAGGAAAACTCTTCTTCCACACAGACCTGGTCCAGAGGGTTGAAGTCCACGAGGAGAAAGTGAGTAAGTGGCCCTTGAATTCCTTCCAGTGTGTTTCATGACCAACAAGCTGCTCTTTGCTGGTTCATGTGTGGACCTCCTGTCTCTGAGAAGGAGTCCACAGCTCAAAGTGGATCTGACCCGTCTGTCTGTCTCCATCAGGGCTGCAGGTGAACCTGTCTGTCTCCATCAGGGCTGCAGGTGAACCTGTCTGTCTCCATCAGGGCTGCAGGTGAACCTGTCTGTCTCCATCAGGGCTGCAGGTGAACCTGTCTGTCTCCATCAGGGCTGCAGGTGATCACCAACATGAACAGGTATCACTCAACTCTTTTTTCCTTCAGCGTATTCACTCTGACTGACTTCATGTTGACTGTTTCTCTGCTCGTTCACTTGAACCTTGACTCTTAATAAACCTATAAATCTATAAAACACATTCAGTCGTTAGATTGAGTTCTGATACTGGACTAAAGTCTGGACTTTGGTACTTCAGGTGTTTTATGAAGCTCATATTTCATGTTTATTGAGGCCTCTGCTGGTCAAAGTGCTCTCAGAGATCAAATATCTACTCTACCCATCAGAGAGCAAAGTCCCCTGAACCTGAACCTGAACCCAGCTGTGTGTCCATGAAGAGTGATCGGTCTAAAGACGATTTTATTGACTTCAAAGATGGACGCCGTTCTTATGACCCAGAGTAAGTTCTTAAAACAGATGAAACAGATGACTAACTGTTCTGATTCTCAGTTATGAAACACAGAATTGGTCGTGCATCATTTACAGTGTTGTTTTCATGATGATCAATCATGACAGAACTCAATATATTTAACTAACTGCTCAGTAGGTGCTGTATGAATCATTAACTGTAAACAGTCTCTGGTTCAAACACAATGTGAGTTTGTTTCTCCAGAGTCGACCAGGAGAGGTCAGAGTTTCAGAAAGCTGCAGAGTTCTGGAGACAGAAGACTGGGACGAGCTGCAAAAGTCTTCAGAGCAGCTCCAGAGTTCTGGGGACTAGGTACAGAATTCCGGGGACTACCTGTTGTGGTTTGTGGAGAAGTTTCAGAAGACTATGGGCACATATAATTAAGCAATAAGGTACTTGAGGCAGTACTGTATCGTCAATAATGTACTGTTACGCATCGGGCCGCAAACCCTTGAACAGTACATTATTGTAAATACAGTACTGCCTCGAGTACCTTATTGCTTTTATAATATGGTTACCTGCGACATTATACGTAGTAAGTAAATAGTAAGCTGCCTTTCAGCACAAAATAGTTGTAGCCACCAAACGTTGCGTATCGTATTTCAGTAGCCTAGAGAAAATAGGCCCCCGTATGTGTGGTATAGGAACAGCCACACATACGTTGTGTCCCTGTCGTCTACGGGTTTTTACAACGACAACAAAAACATTGTTTGCGGACGTGAAGGCGCTGTCCTTCATCACACACCAGCACCGACTCAATGGTGGATCATTGATGTATCTGTTCAGTCCCGAACGCAGGCAGACATAACTGCTGATCCCGTAGTGGTCACCCTTTCCATTGCGCACAGTGCCATAGAAAGCCTGCAGTGCTTCATTCATATCTTCTCTGGTTATGGTCTTCAGGTCTACTGGTTTCTCCATCTCTTCGCACCAGTTGGTGAAGCAGTTAATTGGCCACTTCGTTTGGCTGACAGTGTTTTTTGCGTTGCGCAACATATAGGCCTCAATCGCATGACGTCCACCTGAATTATCCTCTTCGACTAACCACTCTGTAACGATCCCCCGTTATCCCCGTGAGTCTCGGGCCGGCACAAAGAGGGCAACACGCTCGACTTGGTTATAAATGGTCTTTATTTTGGTCGGCCTGCTGTGTGCTCTCTCTGAGCGCACTCGCCTTGTCGTTCCGCTTCCCGCTCTCTCCTGTTCCACAGCTTCTACTACTGTTTATATCGGGGAGAGACACAAACACAGATTGCCCCCAGCTGAGGCTGATTACACCTCATGCCCACACCTGTTCCCTGAACCACTCCCTCGCTCAGTTCCCTCCGCAGCTGAGCGCAACCCCGCCCCGCTGCCACACACTCATCAAAAGTCGTTCCCCCAAAATTATCAAAATTTACACCAAACATGTTTGATAACTGTCAAGCTTAAAATGACAACTAACGGTCGTGCAAAATCTACCTGTTATTTTGAGTGCACACTGATATGGAACGCTCAGGTAAATGTAAACAGGTGAACAGTACATTATGGCTCAATACAGTACACCCCGCGACTCACTCTCAACCAATCAGAATGCTTGATTTCATCTACCCATATTATAATTGTATATATATTGTGTTTATGAATATATAATATTTATAGATACACATATGATTGTATATATATATACACTGTGTTTATTTATATATATATATATATATATATATATATATATATATACTTTATACATATTTATATACTGTATACATAAATAATTGCAAATAATTCGGTCAAAAGTAAAAAGACACTGCTGTAGTTCAATGTTAAAGTTAAATAAAGTATTATGTTATACATCTTAACCTTTCCCTCAGTCAAACTGATTTAACATTACCTAATAATAAACTCTGAGAACAAAGATTGCTCGTTAGATCATCAAAACTGAATTATATCTCATGTTTAATCGCTACGGAGACATCGGAGACATCGGAGCCAGCGGATCATTTAAAAAAGTCCTGCCGAGATGAGGTTGCTCTCGGCGGGAAGCAGAGCTCTGACTGCCCGGTCCCGCGAGCAGGACCTCAAATCTCCAAAACCGTCGGCGTATATTTTTAAGTAGGCTGAATCTTGACAAACCGACCACAGATTTGATGCTTAAACAACTAACTTCTCGCCTGAAGACATCTTAAAATTACATTCCTTGACTCAAAAACATTAGCATTCAGAACATTCTCATCCGCCATTGTTCCCTGTCACTGATGCGAAATGCATTCTGCGATATTGGCTGTCCCAAGTACGCACAAGTCAAGTATGCATCTTGGGTAGAATGGGCGGAGCAAGTCACATCCAGGCATTTGGTCTGGGGACTAGCTGCAGGGGTTCTGGGTCTACATTCAGAGGTCTGGGAACAAGTTATAAAGATATGCAGACTAGTGTCAGATGTCTGGCAGAAGTCTGGAGGCAGAGTGCAGTTTGATGAAGAGTTAGTGGTTTTAAAGAGTTGCCTGTTGGAGGGTTGTCCTCATGAATCCTAGTTTTTCTTTGGTAACTAGGCTTTATTGTTAGGACTTGCTAAGATTTGAACTGTTATAAACACATTCAACCATCGGTTGTTGAACTTTGGGTTTCATATTGTCCACTGACTGTATAATAACTGGTGAACTTTAAATTACTGTGTTCTTTGTGTTTTTTGCTGTCTGCTGGTTATCTTTGGAAAATCCTAAATAAATGGCTCCCTGGCTCAGAGTCAAACTTCTACAAGATGTGACTCCAGTAGTTTTAGTTATTGTGTCTCATTGTAACGAGTTGGTTGATTAAGAAAACAACAAGTCACAATAAATAAGCTGTATCTTCTTTACCATTAACTACAAGTTTGAATGAAAATAACAGCACTTTTACTGTTCAATAAAACCAGTGGAAGCAGAAAAATAAATATTGTATGTTCAGAAATCCTTTATGTTTAGTAAATGTCAGTGTTTCTATCAGGTCACAGCAGCAGAGAGAAAAGGCTCCTGAACCCAGCTGTGTGTCCATGAAGAGTAACTGGTCTAAAGGTGGTTGGATTAACTTCAAAGATGGACGCCGTTCTTATGACCCAGAGTAAGTTCTTAAAACAGATGAAACAGATGACTAACTGTCACACAGATGGTCGTCCTTCATCTCCAGTCTTTAGCATCTGGTTTATGAAATGATTAATCATGACAGAACACGACATCTTTTACTTATTGTTGTATTTGTGTTTTAATATCTTGAACAATAAACAGTCTGTGGTGAAAACACAATGTGAGCTGATTGTTCATGACTCCTCTACAGAGAGGACCAGGAGAGCTCAGAGGTTCCCAGAGGTCCGTCTGCCCAGCAGCATCAAACACACCTGGACTCCATATTTATGGTCTGTACATGTGCAACTACTTTTACATCTATTCTGTTCACAACCATCTCCATGCTGCACTCTTTAGACCAGTGGGTTGTCAGTCTGTCCAACATGGATCTGATGTTTGCTTCCATGGTTTTAGTTTGTCATTCATAGAATATTCTGTTCCAGCTGCTGGAGGAGAACATCCTCACTTTTGTGAAGAACGAGCTGAAGAAGATCCAGAAGGTTGTAAATTCAGATTACCCAGAATTCTTAGAGATTCAGAGAGAGGATGAGGAGATGTTGGATGGTGAGGATGAAGAGCAGAGAAGCATTTCAGAAGATCTCACTGCACTTCCTGAGGAGCATGAAGCAGGAGGAGCTGGCTGACTGTCTGCAGAGCAGTAAGAGGATTTCTCTAAAGATTTAACATGCTGGATAAATGGGACGTTTACTAATGTCTCAAGAGATGGACCAGAATATATTCATAGACTCATTCTTTGAGGAAATGACATGTTGAAATCTATTCTTTGACTCATTGATCCTCTTTGTTGTGTGTTCATTCAGGACTTCCTGCTGCAGTTTGTCAGCTTAAACTCAAATCTAACCTGAAGAAGAAGTTCCAGTGTGTGTTTGAGGGGATCGCTAAAGCAGGAAACCCAACCCTTCTGAACCAGATCTACACAGAGCTCTACATCACAGAGGGAGGGACTGCAGAGGTCAATGATGAACATGAGGTCAGACAGATTGAAACAGCATCCAGGAAACCACACAGACCAGAAACCACCATCAGACAAGAAGACCTCTTTAAAGCCTCACTTGGAGGAGAGGAACCAATCAGAACAGTGATGACAAAGGGAGTGGCTGGCATTGGGAAAACAGTCTTAACACAGAAGTTCACTCTGGACTGGGCTGAAGACAAAGCCAACCAGGACATCCAGTTCATGTTTCCATTCACGTTCAGAGAGCTGAATGTGCTGAAAGAGAAGAAGTTCAGCTTGGTGGAACTTGTTCATCACTTCTTCACTGAAACCAAAGAATCAGGAATCTGCAGGTTTGAAGAGTTCCCGGTTGTGTTCATCTTTGACGGTCTGGATGAGTGTCGACTTCCTCTGGACTTCCACAACAATGAGGTCCTGACTGACGTCACAGAGTCCACCTCAGTGGATGTGCTGCTGACAAACCTCATCAGGGGGAACCTGCTTCCCTCTGCTCGCCTCTGGATAACCACACGACCTGCAGCAGCCAATCAGATCCCTCCTTACTGTGTTGGCTTGGTGACAGAGGTCAGAGTGTTCACTGACCCACAGAAGGAGGACTACTTCAGGAAGAGGTTCAGAGATGAGGAGCAGGCCAGCAGGATCATCCCCCACATCAAGACCTCACGAAGCCTCCACATCATGTGCCACATCCCAGTCTTCTGCTGGATCACTGCTACAGTTCTGGAGGACGTGTTGAAGACCACAGAGGGAAGACAGCTGCCCAAGACCCTGACTGAGATGTACATCCACTTCCTGGTGGTTCAGTCCAAAGTGAAGAAGGTCAAGTATGATGGAGGAGCTGAGACAGATCCACACTGGAGTCCAGAGAGCAGGAAGATGACTAAGTCTCTGGGAAAACTGGCTTTTGATCAGCTGCAGAAAGGGAACCTGATCTTCTATGAATCTGACCTGACAGAGTGTGGCATCGATATCAGAGCAGCCTCAGTGTACTCGGGAGTGTTCACACAGATCTTTAGAGAGGAGAGAGGACTGTACCAGGACAAGGTGTTCTGCTTCGTCCATCTGAGTGTTCAAGAGTTTCTGGCTGCTCTTCATGTCCATCTGACCTTCATCAACTCTGATGTCAACCTGCTGGCAGAAGAACAAACAACCTCCCGGTTGTCAAAACCTGAACCAAGACATCTCTACCAGAGTGCTGTGGACAAGGCCTTACAGAGTCCTAATGGACACCTGGACTTGTTCCTCCGCTTCCTCCTGGGTCTCTCACTGGAGACCAATCAGACTCTCCTAAGAGGTCTGCTGAGACAGACAGGAAGTAGCTCACAGATCAATCAGGAAACAGTCCAGTACATCAAGAAGAAGATCAGTGAGGATGTGTCTCCAGAGAAAAGCATCAATCTGTTCCACTGTCTGAATGAACTGAATGATGGTTCTCTAGTAGAGGAGATCCAACAGTATCTGAGTTCAGGACGTCGCTCCACAGATGAACTGTCTCCTGCTCAGTGGTGGTCAGCTCTGGGCTTCATCTTACTGTCATCAGGAAAAGATCTGGAGGTGTTTGACCTGAAGAAATACTCTGCTTCAGAGGAGGCTCTTCTGAGGCTGCTGCCAGTGGTCAAAGCCTCCAACAAAGCTCTGCAAGTACAGAGAGAATTAGATTCATAGATCATAACTTAAATACGCTGCTAACTTTTCCACTTATTATTTTTTCTTCATCATTGTCTCTTGAGACTGAGTGGCTGTAACCTCTCAGAGAGAAGCTGTGAAGCTCTGTCCTCAGTCCTCAGCTCCCAGTCCTCTAGTCTGAGAGAGCTGGACCTGAGTAACAACAACCTGCAGGATTCAGGAGTGAAGCTGCTGTCTGCTGGACGGGAGAGTCCACACTGGAAACTGGAGACTCTCAGGTCGGATCAAGTTAGTTTGTCTGAAATTATATAAATGTGTCTCTAAACTATCACCTCCATTCATTGTAAACAGACTATCTTTCTGAATCTATGAATTTGCTCATCAGGAGGTCAGATTTCATAAACCACTTTGAGGAACTAGTCTCAGAGACTAAACTAGAGAAACTTGTAGAACAGACACATTTGATCCACAGTGGATTAATAAACGATGGCAGTGTTTGAAACACCATTTTCTTCCACAATATTACATCACAGGGTCGTCTTGTTGTTCCTCTTATTTATGCTTTAACCCTCTGGGGTCTACCGTCACGCTAGCGTGTTATACATAGTTTAATTAAAAAAGAAAATCATATCTCCGCGAAAATACGGCGCAGAAAAAATAATCCGCTACTGTTAGAACCGCCAAACTCTGCAGTTTCCGGCCCCCTCCTCTGTGTGCTTCTGTGTGGCTGTAACGTAAGCTGACACTCCTTTCACCGTGATTAGTCAATTCAGGTGTCCGTCAAAAAAAGTTGTGACTCAGGAACACTCAGGAAATCCCTAAGGCCCTCCCCACCCAGCTACGCTGCAAAGGACCTAGGATAACCTACACACCTGAGGTTTATATATACATGCTGTAGTTTACAGTCAGACAGAAGCTAGAGATAATGGAGAGAACACAGTTCACAACAGAGGAGGACGTTGCAGCAATTTTGGCCAGCAGCGATGAGGACGGAGGAGCGTCAGACAGGCCCTGAAGGCTTCGACTCCTGGAGAGGATTATGCCGAGAGAAGGGATCCACTGGAGGATGGGTACGTGTATTTACTAACTCAACTTTGTTTTGGCATATTTACGCTAGCACAGTGAGCACATTTAGCTGGTCCCGATCCCTTCGGTGGTTTTCCCCGGTGCCCGAGTCTGATTCTGAGACGGGGCTGGCTGTTGGGGAGCTAGCAGGGAGCTAACGCTAGCTCCGCGAGCTAACGGGAGATAGCTTGCTACAGCGGGGACACCACTGGAGGTAGTATCAGCTTATTACCCGACTGCATCGTCAATATCACTTAGTACCAACTAGTGCTGATCTTCGTTACGTGTTTGTAAGACGTAATGCTAACTATCGGTATGTGTTTATACATTAGCAACGTGCTAACGCACTAACATGCTAACGTACCGTTTAGCTCGTGCCCGGAGCTCTGTCACTGTTTTGTTGTGTAATCGTAACTTTCTTTCATTGAACTTAGTACTGACTGGTAGTCATTTATTTTACAGAGAGGACTCACACCTGTCAGGGTCCAGTGGACAACATGCAGCTTCTCTACAGCCACCTGCACCTATGCTATCGACGTGGAAGACTGAAGGCCTGAGCCCTGTTTACCAGGTATATGCACACAGCTCAGCTCACACGTACACCTGTTGAACTGTTCAAACTACTAACTAGTAGTCATTTATTTTACAGAGAGGATGCACCACCACCAGCCCCTCTAGCACAGCCATCCCCACCAGCCCCGCTCTGTTTTCTATTTCTGAACATGTATATGTGTAAATATTGTTTTATTCATGAATAATACATATTTTATTTGAAAACCAAACATGTTGTGATGGTAATTTTTCATTTGCACACACCCCATAAAGCTTTATCTGCAGTATGAAGTCATTTCTCAGTCCCATTTCTATCATTTTGGTGAAAGGTGTGACAGGCCACATTTCTGCTCAAAAAACGATAATATTTTTTGGGGTTTCAGACATTTATTTTCATGTTTCTAGCATGAATTCACATATTTCACTGCTTTTGTGAACCTAATACCTTTGGTAAACCAACTTCTAGCACCAAAACGTTTTGTCAGCATGAGTAAAGGTATGTTTTCACAAGATATATGAAGAATTTTTAAAAATCTAACTTTAATTTTTCAGCTTTAGATTCATATTATCACTTTATACTTTTGCCTTATGGCAATTGTGCCTCATTATATAGATAGCTGAGATTGTTCTGCAATTTTAGATGTAACACATGGGTATGTATCTTATATGCAAGTGCCTTAAAATGAGACTTTAAGAAATTATGTAAAATCTAGAAAAAGGCTAAGACCCTGAAGGGTTAAGGTAATATATATATTTGATATAAGTAATGAATGAGAAGGAGAAATGCAGGAAAAGAGACTGACAACTTGAATGTGTCTCTACAGTGATGATCTGTTGAGTTTGATGGTTGTTTATTTCGGATTTAGAATGTAACAAACATTAAATCAGAATATGAAGTTTAATTTCGCGTTTTCTTTCACTTTGTTCTCTCTCTCCCTCTCCCTCGTCAGTAAAACAACAGAAAACCATAACTGTGTTTTTTTTATATTCACCCATCCTCCTGATACCATAGTACTTCCTGTGTCCAGTAGAGAACACTGAACTGAATTATTTGATCTTGTTCAGATTAAAACAGCAAGAATGTTATCCACTTTCACTGAACAAATCATCTTTGTTCTTTCTGATTCTACTTTACACCAGACTCATTATGAGAAAGGATTTCATTTGAACATGAATGTTATTTTTCTTCTTGTTGATTGTTGTCTCTTCAGACTGAGTAACTGTAAACTCTCAGAGAGAAGCTGTGAAGCTCTGTCTTCAGTCCTCAGCTCTCAGTCCTCTAGTCTGAGAGAGCTGGACCTGAGTAACAACAACCTGCAGGATTCAGGAGTGAGGATGCTGTCTGCTGGACTGGAGAGTCCAAACTGTAAACTGGAGACTCAGGTCAGGATTCATCAACATGTAAAACTAGTTGACACTCAAATCCTGATTCATGGATAAACTCGTATCCTCCTTAAGATTGTCTTAAGATTGTCTTAAGATGTGACCTGTGTTTTGTGTGTTTGCAGGCTGTCAGATCTCAGAGGAAGGCTGTGCTTCTCTGGCCTCAGCTCTGAGCTCCAACCCCTCCCATCTGAGAGAGCTGGACCTGAGCTACAATCATCCAGGAGACTCAGGAGTGAAGCTGCTGACTGCTGGACTGGAGGATCCACACTGGAGACTGGAGACTCTCAGGTATGAAGAGGCTGCAGCCACAGAGCATCAGTCTGATAGAGGAGGTAGAGCTGGAAACCTGTTCTCTATCACACTATCAGCCTGGTTAATATGACCCTGACACGCCAAGCTGACCTCAAACTACCAGAGACTCATCTAACTGTTTGGGTCCCACATGATGTTGCACGGTGTATCGATACTAAAAGGTACCGCGGTACCTGTATGTTAAAAACGATACGATTTTGCATAATTTTTGTATCGATACTTTATTAAAATAGTGTGCACTCACTTTTCTGCTTCCTGTCATGCTGCCTGCATGCATTGACTGCAATGGGCGGGGCTTACGGGGGCGGGGCTTACGGAGTCATGAATTACGGGGGCGGGGCTTAAGGAGTGAGTGATCAAGACATGATGGCCTCAATGCAGGAGCTCTGAAGTGAAATCTGAAAGTACTTTTGCTCCATTACAGACTGAAGGAAAGCCCACTGACACACAGAGACCCGTCTAACAGACCAAGGGAGGACACGTCAAACATGGCAAAGCACCTTTCAGACCGTCACCAAACAATAGGCCAACATAGCCGTGTATAACCAATGCTATGATGGCACCATGTAGTGTTCATTAATATCTTGCTGGAGGCTAATACTAATATTAATGCCATTTGTTAAGTGTTCAAAAAGCTAAGCAGGAACAAGCTGGTAAAAAGGGAACCAGACAGATGTTTGATTTATTACTATTCAGCCTCCAGTGTGTGTTTCCCTTTAGTCCAGACATTACTGTGAAAAGACAAACAAAGAAACAATCTGTTTAAACCTTCTTGATAAATCATCACAATAGGAATGTGTTGCTGTTTAAAGGAGTTCAGCTCCACCTGGTCTTGGTTTGTTTTGCACTGAGAGACAGTTCTCTGGCTGATAAGAGTGGACTTGTTGAAGCTACAGGTGACAGTCGGCCACAGACGCTCAGCTGGTGAACATAGTGGAGCATTTAGCAGCTAAAGAGACAGATGTTTCCCTCAGGAGGTGGAGACCAAACACAGAGCTAAAAGAGAGAATAGTGGTGTAACACGATCCTGTTACTTCTGAGTTCCCCCCCAGCACCAATGACAAGAGCACACTTGAGATATCGTTGCAACTGGTTTTATTGTCATATGCACACGCTGACAGACTGTGCCTCTGCTCCCTTCTCTCTCTCCTCCGTCCATCTTACGGCTTATGTAGTCAAGACACACAACACACACACACACAATCTGCTCCAGCTGAGGCCAATTAGGTCTCATCCCGGCACCTGTTCCCTGAGTCACTTCTCCCCTCTCCAGCTGAGCTAACCACGCCCCTGCCACCATACCTCCACCGCCCGACTTAGGCCGGGGACCCATCCGGCCTAACCTACTCACAGGGGAGAGAGGGGCTCTCCCCTGTGAGAGCGGGAGAGGAAATCGGCCACAACCATCTGCGTCCCCGGCTTATGGATCACCTTGAAATTAAAAGGCTGTAAAACCAGATACCACCGCGTAATCCAGGCGTTAGTATCTTTCATGCGGTTTAGCCACTGGAGTGGGGCATGGTCCGACCAGAGGGTGAAAGAGCATCCCAGGAGGTAGTAGCGCAGGGAGTCAACCACCCACCGGATGGCCAGGCACTCCTTCTCTACCGTGCTGTACCTGGCCTCCCTCTCGGATAGCTTCCGGACCCACTCTTACTGCTGGGACAAAACGGCCCCCAGCCCTCTGGAAGAGAGACGTTAGGGGTGTGAAGGAGCGGCTCCCCACAGAGAGCCTGTTTTACCTCCTCAAACGCCAACTGGCACTGCTCCGTCCACTGGACCGGATCTGAGGCACCTTTCCGGGTCAGGTCAGTCAAGGGGCTGGTCAGAGCTGCGAAGTTCGGGATGAAGCGCCTGTAATAACCCGCCAGCCCCAGAAACTGCCTCACCTCTTTTTTAGACTTGGGCTGCGGGCAGGCCGCAATCGCAGCGGTCTTGTCCACCTGAGGGCACACATGCTCGCCGCCCAAGTGGTACCCCAGATACCGTACCTCCCTCCGTCCAACTGCACACTTCCCCGGGTTGGCGGTGAGCCCGACCTGCCTCAGGGACTCCAGCACCGTGCCCACCCGCTGCACATGCTCCGCCCAGGTGGTGCTGTGGATGATTACATCATCCAAGTAGGCGGCAGCATATGCAGCGTGCGGATGCAAGACCCGGTCCATGAGGCGTTGAAAGGTGGCTGGGGCACCGAACAACCTGAAGGGAAGCGTGGTGAATTGGTACAAACCAAACGGAGTGGAGAAGGCCGTTTTTTCCTTGGACTCTGGCGACAGAGGAATCTGCCAGTAGCCCTTGGTCAAATCCAGTGTCGTAAAGAAACATGCAGTGCCCAGTCGGTCCAGGAGCTCGTCGACCCGGGGCATTGGGTACGCATCAAAACGTGACACATCATTCACCCTGCGATAGTCCACGCAGAACCGTATAGACCCATCCTTCTTGACAACAAGAATAATGGGGCTAGACCAGGCACTGTTGGACTCTTCTCAATGAAAAGTGTGGATATGACTGCGCTGCGTCAGGGCGCAGCAGCTGACCATCAACTCACATCACTTGGTAAAGGGGCAGCCCTCGTGCTCCTGTGCGGCCTCGCGGAAACTCCACCAGTGGTCCTCCGGGGTCCGGCCCAGCCGATCGATGATGGCTTTACGCACATCCGCGTAATTGCGTCCTATCCAGCATCTGTCCCAACATAATTATCCGCTGGGCCGGCAGATCTGGGTGTTGCTCGCTGTCTGTCATTGTTCTCTTTCAAGGGGGTTCCACGTTGGGCGCCACTGTAACACGATCCTGTTACTTCTGAGTTCCCCCCAGGACCAATGACAAGAGTACACTTGAGATATCGTTGCAACTGGTTTTATTGTCATATGCACACGCTGGCAGACTGTGCCTTTGCTCCCTTCTCTCTCTCCTCCGTCCATTTTACGGCTTATGTAGTCAAGACACACAACACACACACAATCTGCTCAAGAGGCCAATTAGGTCTCATCCCGGCACCTGTTCCCTGAGTCGCTTCTTCCCTCCCCCCTCTCCAGCTGAGCTAACCACGCCCCTGCCACCACAAGTGGACTTCCATTCATCAGGTGACACAAACACAAAGAGTCCTGATGAGTCATCATGTTGATGTGTAACTGCTGGATGTGGAAGCAGCTGGTTGATATCATGTCAGACACAACTACTTCATAAACTGATAATGTGTCAGATGTTGTGTTTACAGCTTGTTTTCACTGAACCACAAACAGACAAATAATCAACTGATGCAGGTTTAAACATCTGATTTACTGACTGACTGGTAGAGGAAACTGAGTCTGAACTGGAGGATGATGGTCAATATAATACTGATAATAATATATCATGAATAAGTGAACATGATGAGCTGTCGTCATCGGCCAATCAGAAGAAGCTCCATGAAGTAACAGAATATGAGCTGATGAATAATAAGTGCTGCATGTGAACATGAATAACAAAGCTCTGTGCATGAGAGTGATGTCATGTTCATGTGTCCATGATGCTCTGACTCCTCCTCCTTTCAGGGTGGAGGAGTCACTCGACACAAACCCAGTACACAGGAACCTCAAACTGTCTGACAACAACAAGAAGGTGACATATGTGGTGAAGGAGGATCAGTCATATCCTGATCATCCAGACAGGTTTGACGACTGGCCTCAGCTGCTGTGTAGAACTGGTCTGACTGGTCGCTGTTACTGGGAGGTCGAGTGGAGAAGAAGAGTTTCTATATCAGTGAGTTACAGAGGAATCAGAAGGAGAGGAGACAGTAGAGACTGTTGGTTTGGAATGAATGATCAGTCCTGGAGTCTGGAGTGCTCTGATGGTGGTTACTTTGTCCGTCACAATGAAACAGCAACACCCATCTCCTCCTCCTCCTCCTCCTCTGGTAGAGTAGCAGTGTATGTGGACTGTCCTGCTGGCTCTCTGTCCTTCTACAGAGTCTCCTCTGACACACTGATCCACCTCCACACTTTCAACACCAGATTCACTGAACCTCTTTATCCTGGGTTTGGGTTTGGGTCCTGGTCCAGGTCTGGTCCCTCGGTGTCTCTGTGTTCTCTGGAGGATTGAGAGTCTCCTCCTGGTAGAGAAACGTTCTCTCTGCTGTCCAGATAGTTCAGCCTGTACAGGATCACACAGCTGATGTTAGTTAGTAGCAACCTGATCTCTCAGTGGTTGTAAACAGCTCTCTGGACTTGTGGTGTTGCAGATGGATGTCTGAGAGTTGAGCGAGGTCCATGTAATGACCTGAAATGATCTGTTGTCTGAGAGAAGCTTCAGAGATCCAGCTTCATTATTCACGTTGTATTGTTCACTTTTACTTCCATTCATCACTGACTGTGTGCTAGTTTGGGGAAACTCATAGAAACAAATCAAAAGAGACAAAATAAGTTAGAACCAAACTACTGATCAATAACCAACTTAGCTGTTTATTCAATGAAACGCTGCAGAATTCAGAGAGTTGGTGGATTTTCAACCAGCACGGATCAGGTATCAAGTGAGAAACTAATGAGGACCTGAAAGAGTCCAAATGATTTGGGAGGAATCTGCAGGTTTAAGGACTGATGTCAAAGATCACTTTTAAGGTTTTTGACATTTTATCTTTTCTTTACTTCTTGCATTATCCGTTGTTGTAACCTTTAATCTTGTTATTGTAAAAACAAATAAAACTGTTTTGTATTTTGTACATTCCAACCAAAGTCCAGTCTTGCTCGTCTCTGAAGACGTCAGGTCGTCTCCATAAGGTAAGAGAGCTCTTCGCCTGCGATAGGCTGACAGTGATATTTTTAGACCCTTTCCTCAAAAATGTCATACCCAAACTAAAAAGGGTGTATCTCTGCAACCACTAGGGCTCTTTGAATAATGTTGGTGTTATAATAAAAGGTACACATTGTGAGATTTTGTTCAGATGTGTAAATATCAGTCTATATGTTACTGGTTAAGAGTAAATGAAGATGACACACAGAAAAAAATGAAAAGGTTTCAGATCCGCCTATAAAAGAATCACTTTCAGGATGAAAGCTCAATATGTGAACATTCTCTAACCCAAACCATAGCACAATATGTGAACATTCTCTAACCCACATCATAGCTCAATATGTGAACATTCACTAACCCAAATCATAACACAATATGTGAACATTCTCTAACCCACATCATAGCTCAATATGTGAACATTCTCTAACCCAAATCATAACACAATATGTGAACATTCTCTCTACAAAGGTTGACTTTGATAAAATGAAGCAGAACAAAGTTAAAGAGGGTTTAAAACAGAGAACATTCAGGCGAGGTCTCCAACATTTGTATTGGGGCACATCTGTGACATTTGAATTTTCTCATGTACCAAACCATACATTTAACTTGTATATTAGTTATGGTGTTCAATACATCCAAATACAGCAGTTTGGGGCATTTTTTCATAAAGAGGGGGGATGGGATTTTAAAAGCAGGTCCATGCTGCAGTACTTCCAGTCCTCCACCAGTCCTCCACTTATCCGGCTGTCGGCTGTTTCATCAACCAGAATTCACCCTTTTTCAGGTTTGTTCACAAGACACCAAAAAAAGAGAATCTTTTAAAATGTAATTTAAAAAAAAAAGACAAAACTCTCCGGACGTTTTGGGAACTTTAAGGTACTAATAGTGGACCACTGTGGATGTGGATTGCTTTGTTAGACTCCTACAAGCCCGGACGGTTACGGAGATGTCTTTTTAAGTGAAATCCGATGATGTTGTAAAGGGTACTTATGAGGGTTTTTGTGAAACCTTACGGGCAGCGCGAAAAATGGACGGACTGACGGTGAGTCGTTGGAATGTACGTAAGTACATAAACTTAACGGTTACTTTTATTATTTTGTACAGAGCCGATGTCTTCTCAAAAGGGTTGCAGTATTGTAGAACTTTAAATGAAGTTAAACAACGATGTGGTTGTGGAGAAAATGAAGGAAACGTCAAAGGAAAACTTTTTGTCCGTCCGATAATGAGCGCGGGATCAAGCGTGGGGCTTATATGGTTATGGTACTTGTAGTATTGTGTAACATTAAGGTACTTGTGCTTGCAGGTGCAGATCTCCCCCATGTCTTTGTTCTCATGTGTGTGTGCACCATGTATGATCATGCCTCTGCTGGTTCACTGTTTCCAGATTCCCCCGTGACTCTTAACGACCAACAGGTGCCTCTCAGGAGATCACCTGACCATGTGGCAGGAACACAGGTAGTTCTCATGACAGTGTCAATGTCCCATGAACTCACTGTCACTACGGTCACTTTATATTCATACACAGACACGACATGTACAGTTTCACCTTTAAGATTATAGTTATATATAGTTATATAGTTCCTCAATGTTAATCCTGATTTACTGTTCAAACAATAATATTGGTTCAACAGGATTTCCGGTGTAGTCAAAATATAAGAAGATGTTGTATGAATACGCTGTGTGACATCATCTCTCGTCTCTTCTCTATTAATGAATTTCCTCAGACGAGTGCCTCGGACGTGCGAGTGGTCATCAGGCGAAAGTGTAATAATGAGCAGTTCAACATACTTAAAACACAAAAAGGTATAATTTAAGTGAGCTATCAGCATGTATATTATCTCATACACAGTCGTATAATTCAATTCAGTTTATTTTTTATTGCCCAAAATCACAAATACAAATTATCCTCATAGGGCTTTTCAATCTGTACACAGAACATCCCTGTCCCGGGACCTCACATCGGATCAGAAAAAATCATTTTATGGAAAGTCAAAGGGTAAGTCAAATATTGGTAAATTATTGTCTTTTTTACTGTGATATTCATATATTTTCTTGTTTATTAACATGTCAGAAATGATATATTTAGTTCTGAAACATTTCAGTTATTTGTTTATTTAAATAGTCATTTTATGAATGTCAATTATAGTGGACACCAGGACAAAATGAATGCATTTAATGACTCCATAATTTGTTAGTTTTTGTATCTTCTATATTTGGCTGTCTTTTCACACGGAAATTGTCCCGTCGTCCGCTACAGTGGAATGTGCAGGGTGTGCCTTCGACTGTCTTTGGTATCCAGCGTCCATCCTGTATCAGTCACTGAGTCTACACTCCCTCTCGCTGACTCCATACTCCTCACGTCTGACCTTGAACATCCTCGGCTGTGCTTCTACTGTTTCACACACATAGTATAACACTTTTATTGTCAGCTGATTATTAATAATGAGTATCACTCTCACCCCGCTTGGCTCTCCACCGGCACCCAATGACGATGCCACCGCGCTCACCCGAGGAGGCGCGATGGAAAACAGGTCTGACGGCGAGGAATCCCCTGTTTCTCCCACCACCTCCACAGCGCTAGCTCGTGCCACTAGCTCGCGAGCTAGTGGCCAGCGAGCTAGTGCAGGGCTTGTACTTCTGGTCAGATTACATATATTGTACTTCTGGTCAGATTACATCTATTGTACTTCTGGTCACATGACATCTATTGTACTTCTGGTCATATTCAGGACACATTGTAAAGCCCTCTGAGATGGTGCCGGCCATCTTGCGGGCGCTGGCACGTCAAAGAATACGCCCAGCATGTCAAACTAAAGATCTGATTGGTTGAAGACTATGACAATCACGACAACGTCCCCATGTACAGGCCAGCGAGAAGGCCTCGGGCCTCGCTTCTTCCATAGAGACATAGGAGGTGAAATCTGATTGGATGAAAGCTCTCTTTAATAAAAAAAAAGCTGCACTGGAAGCAGAGCAACAGAGGAAGACAGGAGTTGTGCAATAATAAGCTGATAGGGATAAATAATTATAATACATGTAGTGTATTTGTGAAAAACACAATGAATGGATAAACAACTTTTTTCACCCATTTTATTATTTTTTTGCTCATAACAGTAAAAATGCATAATCATGGTACAGGCATTACATCTTTTTCCATGCACTGATTCATTTAGAAATTTTAGGGTATTTTGTCTTCTTTCAGACGAATGGAAAGAAAACATTCAAAGTATACATTTAAGTGTTTATTTTACTACTTTGTCTATTTGCGATTGCAGTTGATTCCTCCTAAATTAACCAAAAGTAACCTAATAACCCTATTCACCTGGAGAGTATAATAATAATAATAATAATAATAATAACTTGATTTGTATTGCAAAAAAAGTTTACAAAGTGCTCTACAGAGAAGCAAAGCATATTCATACAGAAGGCCAATACCAGTAAACAAAAAAAGGAGCATACCATAAAGGCAATGAAGAGAAACTTATTATTACTTCATGTCAATAAAACACCGATATGCTGTTTCTGTATTTAGGCTGTTCACATTTAAAGTAGGCAGCTAACAGAAGGAATGATATATGTTCCAAAAGAACCCACAGAACCAGGAAGTAGTGCATATGGTAAATAAACCCTCTAAACCCTTCTTCATATAGTTTTCTTCATTGCACTCTTCACTTCTATTATTTCACCAAAGATGACGTTCCATTTCAGCTCCAGCTCAAGGAATCACCTGAAAAGACAACGAGACCAAACTGAGATTATTCATGAATCACACATTAAAATATAAAGATTGCTGCAACAGTTCCTGCTCTTTTGATTTGAATGAATGACAATAGATAATCCATCAGTGTGATGATTATTAAGATGTTTCTCAACCAAATATCAATATTTATGGAAGCCCGTTTCCGGTACAAAAAAAAAGAAGTCATAATTATGAGATAATAAAGTCATAATTATGAGATAATAAAGTCGAAATTATGAGATAAAAAGTCATAATTATGAGATAAAAAGACCTAATTATGAGATAATGAAGTCAAAATTATGAGATAAAAAGAAATAATTATGAGATAATAAAGTCGAGATAATAATGAGATAATAAATTATGACTTTTTATCTCATAATTATGAAACTTTTTTTTATTTTTTTGTGCGGTAACGGGCTTCCATAAGTACCAGATAAATAGATACAAATGAAATGTAACCTCACCGTGATCAAAAGGGGAGCCGTCTTCAGCTAATTATCCCAGACCATGGTGATGAGGGCTTGGTCGGTGCTGGAAGATCTGCGCTTCCTGACAGCAGGAGGAGCTCCACTGCAGTCCTGTACAACAGAGAGGGTTGTTAGTTGTTTTGTGAAAATGTAGATTTAGTCATATAAATCAATATGATAGTTAAAACTCTGTTTCCTCCACGCCTGCTTACCGGAGCGCATCCTGTGTCCTTGAGGCACAGCTCCACTTTGCAGTGCAGGTAGATCTCAGAACTGTGCTCGCTCCCCACAAACTCAAACATGAGGAAAGAGAAGGAGTTGGACTCTCCCAGTCCGTTTCCCACCATCTCCACCGTCTGGTCAGCGAGGTTCGGGCATCTGCTCAGAATCAGGACCACAGACATTGTTCAAATACATTCTGACCGATGGGTTTCATGACTTTTCTATGACTTTAAACCAAATGTCCATGAGCAAACATTTAGTGAAATCTGGGTGTAAACAGTAAAAAGTGAGTAAATGTAGTATTTAAACTAACAATGAGAATACAAAGCATACAGTAAACCTTAAATGACTCAAATGAATGAGACAATAGTTTGATTAAAAGAATAAACATTTATATAGATGCCTGTATGTATGCCTGCTTATATTCTGAGCGTCTTTCTTTTAAAAGCATATTCATTATTTCAAACTCAGCGTAAATGAACGTCATGAACACATGAATATAACACATTTACATGACTTTTACTGAACTTTTTTTTTTACTTTTCCAGGCCTGGAAATAACCGTTTTAAAATGCCATGACTCTTCCAGGTTCTCCATGACCGTAAGAACCCTGCACACACACACGGTGAGGTCATCGGCAGTGGATTCTTTCAGAGTGTTTTTCTCACCCGTCGGTCACCAGGTCGTACGACACTCTGCTAGCAGTTTCCTCCTGGTTGGTCACCCAGCAGTCCGTGGTCACCACGGCGACCACGGCGTCGTCCAGCCCCTCCGTCTTCACCTGCAGCCAGAGCCTCTGGGCCAGCGGGACGTCAGCGCCGGCCGCCACCGGCTGCAGGAAGCCGGCGTCGGTGAAGGCGGCCATCGTCAGAGTGTAGTTCCAGGGTCCAGTTTCAATGGTCTGGAACACAGAGCTGGAGAGCACACACACACACACACACACACACACACACACACACACAATTGAGATAAATAAAAGCACACACAAAGACGCTCCGCTGGGCTCCACTCACCTGTCTCTGATCCTGATGGACATGCTCTCGTTCTCTGGCTGTGTGAAGGAGCAGGAGAACTGGATCTCCACCTGGTTCTCGCGGGTGATGGTTGAGTTGCTTTCCCTCATCATGACCTTGTTCGTGTAGACGACGCTGCTCTCGCCCGTCTGCATTGTGACAGGTTTAGAGTCATAAATCACACGCATGTTTCTATAAATAAAGACAACTAGTTAAACTCTAGTCAAGTGCCAAAAGAATGCATTTCTAGAAATCCTAACTTTGAAAACATGGATGTCACGCCTGGCCGAGCGCGTCGTGACTTTTCCACGAGACTACAGGTGATGAAGGCCCCTTTCCGGTGCAAATGAAGCCACGTGGGGAGCGGGGTGCTGCGCTCATGTGATTGGTTGAAAATGCGGGTGACATCTGATTGGCTACAGATAGGTCCAAGTTGAAAAAAAAAACGCATTTGCTAATCCAGCCACGTCTGAGGAGTCTCAAAAAACCCACACACAAATGTGGAACCATCCACAAACAAAGGCAGTGCGATCCACAAATAGATAGAAAAATCCACGCACAAATACATTTTTATATAAATGGTAATTTGTGCATTGGAATGTATGTGTGAATCATTCTGTGTGCATTTGCAATTATTGACACTGATCTGACCCCGTAGCTTTTTTGTGTGATCGTTGCGAGCCGAAGACCGAAGGAGAAGCACCCACCGTGACCTCCGTCCCGCAAGCGTTCCCCTCGAAGCTGAACGTCACATTGTGGGTCTCCCCGTCCGACTGACCGGTGCAGGCCGGGTCGATGAGGTGTAAGGTCGAGGGGTCGACGCCCCGGTCCCACAGCAGACATTCAGCCACGGTCACGCTGCCAGAGTACCCCATGCAGACTGTCGGATCGGCTGAAACACACCAAAGCACCAAGAAAACCTTTCAGGAGGGTTCCTTCTCCACAGCTGTTGCATTGTACCTACAGTGTCTGTTGCTTTGTACTAAAGTGTCTGTTGCATTGTACCTACAGTGTCTGTTGCATTGTACCTACAGTGTCTGTTGCATTGTACTAAAGTGTCTGTTGCATTGTACTAAAGTGTCTGTTGCATTGTACTAAAGTGTCTGTTGCATTGTACTAAAGTGTCTGTTGCATTGTACCTACAGCGTCTGTTGCATTGTACCTAAAGCGTCTGTTGCATTGTACCTACAGCGTCTGTTGCATTGTACCTACAGCGTCTGTTGCATTGTACCTACAGCGTCTGTTGCATTGTACCTACAGCGTCTGTTGCATTGTACCTAAAGCGTCTGTTGCATTGTACCTACAGTGTCTGTTGCATTGTACCTAAAGCGTCTGTTGCATTGTACCTACAGCGTCTGTTGCATTGTACCTACAGCGTCTGTTGCATTGTACCTACAGCGTCTGTTGCATTGTACCTAAAGCGTCTGTTGCATTGTACCTAAAGCGTCTGTTGCATTGTACCTACAGCGTCTGTTGCATTGTACCTACAGCGTCTGTTGCATTGTACCTACAGCGTCTGTTGCATTGTACCTACAGCGTCTGTTGCATTGTACCTAAAGCGTCTGTTGCATTGTACCTAAAGCGTCTGTTGCATTGTACCTACAGCGTCTGTTGCATTGTACCTAAAGCGTCTGTTGCATTGTACCTAAAGCGTCTGTTGCATTGTACCTACAGCGTCTGTTGCATTGTACCTAAAGTGTCTGTTGCATTGTACCTAAAGTGTCTGTTGCATTGTACCTAAAGTGTCTGTTGCATTGTACCTAAAGTGTCTGTTGCATTGTACCTACAGTGTCTGTTGCATTGTACCTACAGCGTCTGTTGCATTGTACCCACAGCGTCTGTTGCATTGTACCTACAGCGTCTGTTGCATTGTACTAAAGTGTCTGTTGCATTGTACCTACAGTGTCTGTTGCATTGTACCTACAGTGTCTGTTGCATTGTACTAAAGTGTCTGTTGCATTGTACCTACAGTGTCTGTTGCATTGTACCTACAGCGTCTGTTGCATTGTACTAAAGTGTCTGTTGCATTGTACTAAAGTGTCTGTTGCATTGTACCTACAGTGTCTGTTGCATTGTACCTACAGTGTCTGTTGCATTGTACTAAAGTGTCTGTTGCATTGTACTAAAGTGTCTGTTGCATTGTACTAAAGTGTCTGTTGCATTGTACCTACAGCGTCTGTTGCATTGTACCTAAAGCGTCTGTTGCATTGTACCTACAGCGTCTGTTGCATTGTACTAAAGTGTCTGTTGCATTGTACCTACAGCGTCTGTTGCATTGTACCTACAGCGTCTGTTGCATTGTACCTAAAGCGTCTGTTGCATTGTACCTACAGTGTCTGTTGCATTGTACCTAAAGCGTCTGTTGCATTGTACCTACAGCGTCTGTTGCATTGTACCTACAGCGTCTGTTGCATTGTACCTACAGCGTCTGTTGCATTGTACCTAAAGCGTCTGTTGCATTGTACCTAAAGCGTCTGTTGCATTGTACCTACAGCGTCTGTTGCATTGTACCTACAGCGTCTGTTGCATTGTACCTACAGCGTCTGTTGCATTGTACCTACAGCGTCTGTTGCATTGTACCTAAAGCGTCTGTTGCATTGTACCTAAAGCGTCTGTTGCATTGTACCTACAGCGTCTGTTGCATTGTACCTAAAGCGTCTGTTGCATTGTACCTAAAGCGTCTGTTGCATTGTACCTACAGCGTCTGTTGCATTGTACCTACAGCGTCTGTTGCATTGTACCTAAAGCGTCTGTTGCATTGTACCTAAAGCGTCTGTTGCATTGTACCTACAGCGTCTGTTGCATTGTACCTAAAGTGTCTGTTGCATTGTACCTAAAGTGTCTGTTGCATTGTACCTAAAGTGTCTGTTGCATTGTACCTAAAGTGTCTGTTGCATTGTACCTACAGTGTCTGTTGCATTGTACCTACAGCGTCTGTTGCATTGTACCCACAGCGTCTGTTGCATTGTACCTACAGCGTCTGTTGCATTGTACTAAAGTGTCTGTTGCATTGTACCTACAGTGTCTGTTGCATTGTACCTACAGTGTCTGTTGCATTGTACTAAAGTGTCTGTTGCATTGTACCTACAGTGTCTGTTGCATTGTACCTACAGCGTCTGTTGCATTGTACTAAAGTGTCTGTTGCATTGTACTAAAGTGTCTGTTGCATTGTACCTACAGTGTCTGTTGCATTGTACCTACAGCGTCTGTTGCATTGTACTAAAGTGTCTGTTGCATTGTACCTAAAGTTGATTGGTACGTGGCGGCGAAGAGGCCCCGACAGTGGCAGCGGGCTTCACCGAGCCTCTCGCTACAGAACTCGTGTTCATGGCAGGACAGGTCCAGACAGGCCTGAGGCGCTACAGACACACACAGACAGATGAGCTTCACTTTCAAACCATTTTCAGTCAACCACACTGCTTTGACTTTTTTGCGTGAACGGTTCTCGTCCCATCTCGTCAAAAAGTTAAAACGAACGATGATCTTACAGCAGCTGGCCGCTGTCCTCCAGTCCCCCACTGCGACGCCAAATCTCAGGTAACAGACCTCGGCGTAGGCCTGCAGGTACCGGCAGGGGAGACGCTCCGGCGTGTATTTGCACGAGGAGGTTTTGCACGCGGCGATGTAGGGCGCTGGGTCAATGTGCTTGTGGCAAGTGGTGAAGAGGTCCTGACCCATTAGATCACAGCTGATCAAGAGAGGAAGAATGAGAGTACAGGATCAGTTTATAGCAGTATGTTGTGCTCATCCTGCTGGATGAAGGGGTGCTTGGTGTGTGTTGTGATGGGTCCGTTCTTACAGGTTTGCTGTGATGCCGCAGGCCACCGCGTCGCCGTCGGGGACGCTGGTCTGAACCTCGCAGCTAGGTGGAGACAAACAGCACGTTCACTTTGAAGCCTTTACGACATTAACCCTGGAACACTAACTATAAAAATAGTACACCATCACTAACGTCGGGTATATTTCACTCGATATAATGTACCTGATAAAATATACTTCTCATCAAAATATATTAAAATATTACAATACAAGGCAAGTTGAAGTACTCTTCTTTTATTTTACCCTATATAACTTCTCATAAAACAAAAAACAGGTATCATGGGGGAACCCTGAAAAAAAGGCTCAAAATCGGGTGAAAAATTAGGGAATCGTCAATGAAACATGATTAAAAATATAAATAGCTATGAACTTGTTCTTTGGTCCACATGTTCCTGGGACATGTGAGTCTAGTCCTGTGAAGGAAAAGTCTCCTTTAATGTTAAAACCCATCCGGAATATTTTCACGCCCACCTTCAATAAGACACGCCTACCTTCAATAAGACACGTCTACCTTCAATAAGACACGCCCACCTTCAATAAGACACGCCCACATTCAATAAGACACGTCTACCTTCAATAAGATACGTCTACCTTCAATAAGACACGCCTACCTTCAATAAGACACGCCTACCTTCACTAAGACACGCCCACCTTCAATAAGACACGCCTACCTTCAATAAGACACGTCTACCTTCAATAAGACACGCCTACCTTCAATAAGACACGCCTACCTTCAATAAGACACGCCTACCTTCAATAAGATACGTCCACCTTCAATAAGACACGTCTACCTTCAATAAGATACGTCTACCTTCAATAAGACACGCCTACCTTCAATAAGACACGCCTACCTTCAATAAGACACGCCTACCTTCAATAAGATACGTCTACCTTCAATAAGACACGCCTACCTTCAATAAGATACGTCCACCTTCAATAACAAAGTGAGCAGCATGAAGCTACACAAGGAACCACACAACTCAGATAAAAGCAACACAATGAAAATGACGTAAACACAATCGCTCAGGTGAAAATCACCCGACGTTAGTGTTCTAGGGTTAATAAACAGGAGATATCAGTCAGGGGTTCATGTTGTGACAAAGTCGTACCCAGAGGGAGAGAAATCAGAGAAGGCGGAGTCACTCAGGATGGCGGCGGCACCTTCGTCATTGGGGTCGCCACACAAGCCAGTTAGTGACTCAACAATTCCTGATCGGTGAGAGAAATAACAACAAATCAATGAACTTTCAAACCAAATGAGAACAGCATGTCTGGCATTTTAGAGCTTGTTTTCTTAGAATGTAGTTTTCTGTACCGGTCACATGAGCGGTGTTCCCATCAAAGTGGACTCTCAATGTGGAGGAAGGTTCCACGGCAGTAACTCCAGTCCCGTCCTTGGAGAGCATCATGCCGTGAAACTCCTGAGGCGTGGTGGTGAGCGTCACTATTACGTCATCAACCTACATCAATCAGACAGGAACAATGAGAGAAACACCTCAAATGTACACTTACATGTGTTTCCACTTGGATTGTACACGTGGTGATGTTTAGTTATCGTTATTCTTTCCCCTTCATTGGTATTTCTTGAGGGTTTTAACCCATAAGGACCCACGGTGACACAGGTGTCACACGTCCTTTAAATGTTCTGGAAAGTTCTATACAGCTTCATCCTTGATTTGAACTCATCAAGTCCCTAAGTGACACCTACTGAACATCAGTCATGTGACAGGGTCATGTGATTTTTAGTTCCCATAACAACCTTTCCAAGATGGCCAAGAACGCTTAATTAACATGTCCTTTAATGCATTGCACCTGCTGTGAGCACATTTCTGGAAGAAACTGATATAAAACAAATCAGATAAAAATCGTAAATATCTGACACACAAATGACTGGAACAAAATGTTTTTCGCAATTTGTGAATTAATTCAGAAAACCCTTTCTCACCTTCTTTATCCGTTTAAACGATCATCATCAGAGATTGATCAAACAAAGACAAACTTATTTTCATTGTTTTTAAAGAACCCTATGAATACACTGTTGCTTTTTAGATGGATAGTAGCAGCTTACCACAACTATGCCACCTTGCTTCAGGTATATTTTTTCATCTTCTATTGTTATCATCAAGTTATCCAAAAATGGCACATCTTCAAGCTGTCGCTCCCGGAAACTCGCATAGACAGAGATTTCTGTGGCGCCCATCAGTTTGTAACCGCAGCGATGCGGGACAGAGATTTCTCTGTTGTAGAAATCGATGACCGTGGAGCCGGTCACGGTGCACACGGGAGGGGCTGCATTGCACCTGGTGGAGACGGAAAGGGATATTTTTTAGCAAAATCCAAAGACAGAAAAGGTGTTTTGATCACATCAGTTTACTCCTTATGGCGAGTACCGCTCACACCAACGCAGTGGTTCTCAAACTGTGGGGCGTCGAGGTATTACAGGTGGGGCGCGGGGGGGAGAAATGCAGATTTTTTAATTTATAATCCTTTATTAATCCCATAAAGGAACCACATAAATGTGTTTATTGCATCAAGGCTTTTTGACTTTGTCAGGAACCTCTATTTCAACAAAAGAAAACAAAAACGTTTTTTTGCACTAAATTATAAAATGCTCTGGGTGAAATTATGACCTTTGTGTTGTTAGGGTCGGTTTTGACCCAGTTATAGAAATAAGAGTTGCTTGATTGGTTGTTGTTTTATTTACCTTGAAAATCTATATTTGTGTTATGACTTGTTCTGCTTTTCATTTTGTGTTTGTATTAAAGTTCTATTGCTGAAAAAAATACTTTTTAGCCTTTTTCTTGAAGTAAATATAAAAGGGTCGAAATTGACCCGTAACACCATAGATGTTAGTACAGTTAATAATATTAACATGAAAATAAATAAATAAAACAAATGTATTTAAGAGATGTGTTCTAATACCCCTCAGTAATAGTCAGGTAACCCAACAACCTTTTATTTATTTATATATTCTCTTGAGGTTAATTTGACCATTTCTTTTAATTGAAATCGAGGTATCCTGACAAAGAAAAGGCCCAGAGGTCCACACCAAAAATATTAAAACATACAACAATATGTTCATGGAGAAGGAAGTCTAACAAGGTCACCAAGAGATGAGACACAAATTATGATAGATAATTGTTTTTAGTGTATTTTACAGCTGATTTAAGACATGGGTCAAAACCGACCCGTTAACACAAGAGATGCTAACAGGAAGCTAACACAAGAGATGCTAAGGAAGTTAACACAAAAGATGCTAACAGAAAGCTAACACAAGAGGAAGGGTAAGTGTGGACAGTGAGTGAAAAGGAATATCTGTAGCTCTTAGATATATTATAATATATATATATATATATATATATATATATATATATATATATAAATGTGCAGTGCTATTGTGACAAAGACAAATGTCGTGACTACAACAAATAGTCAAAGATATCTAATCAAATAAACAATATAGCCTACTGATCGACAGAAAATTGAATTAATTGCATATCAATCAATTGGTTTCTGCTTCCTTGAAAACTTGATTCCAAACAGAAAGCAAACATATTTACGTGTCGTTTCCCACGCAAACAGTCCAAGCTCCACAGGATAATTCGTCGAAGAATTCTACAATCATATCACAGTACTTCACAACGCAGACGTCTGGGAGGGATATCGATGCTCCAGATGGAATATAGACACCTGGAAGACGATGGGAGGTTTTTAAACGTTTTTATATTAAAACGTCACCACCTAGTGGGCTCCTTCTATCAGTGACACTGGGTTCTCCTACCTGCTAGTCTGCATCCGTGGAGGATATTGTAAAGTAAGTCGTCGAGCGCAGAACCGGTATTAATTGTCCAAATATCTACATCTTCAGACGAGATACTGGTCTGTGCCTTCATGACCTTGAGAAGGATTAGACAACAATCAAGGTTAATACTGAAATACCAAGAGAACCGTGTAGGACTTGTATGTATAAATATATATATTTTCCAACAATTTTCAGTAGGACTAAGTTTACACTATGTTGAGTGATGACTCTCTTTTTACACATAGTCATTGATAAATAAATAAATATATATATATATATACCCATGGGGGTCTGTACCTCTTTTTCCCCGTGTTCAATTAGTATGAACCTCGAATGAGTTTTGAATAAAAAACAATCTGAATTTCTTTGTGAAAAAAAAGGATATTTTCAAAAGATCACTTTTATACCATATTTTGATCACAACTATGAACATCCAGCATAATATGAGCCAGATTTCCCAAAAATTCCTCCTCGAGCGGTCCCAGAGTTTTTCAAACTGTATTATGGTTCAGGACCTTAACAACAACCCTCGTAGTAATAAGAAACCTTTTTGGAAAGATTAGGACCTAAAGAATCTCAATCACAATAAAAGAAAGCATTGTCCTGTTAGGAAGGAGTTTCAGTCAAAACACTGTGTCGTTGGGTTCAAAAATTTAAAAATGACTTATTTTAGGCCAAAACCTTGTCTGAATGGTGCATGCTGGGACTTCAAATTTTGTCCGATAATCGGTGCGGGGGGCTTCTTGCGCTCGGTGTCCAAAAGGTAAATGTACATTTTGGTTCCCTGACATATGTGTCACTGCATTATTGTTATATGACTGCATTGTTTGCAAATAAAATTCCTAAATTGCTGTTCATTTCCCAGGATGCACCATTTCGTAACTCACACACATTACTGTTAGATTCAAGCTGCTGATTGCAGCAATTATCTTCAACATTTACAATAATGTTTCCGATATCCAGAGATAAAGATCAGGTTCAAGTCGGACTCGGAGATCTCGGCCTTGGCGACAGAGTCATACTTACAACGTTAGGCGCAGTAAAGGATTCGGTTGTTTGAACTCCCATAACTGTTAGTGGGTCAAAGTCGTAGAAATTAACTTGCAGCTGAAAGCATAAACAGATGAGATATAGAAAATATTAGGAAATTGCTTCTGAAAATATTTTAGAAATATACTTTGATTCGATGTTTCCCTTTGCTACAGAAATAACATTTCATTTTGGACAAAAGGCTGGACAGCCAACCGATGTAAAAACATGCACTGATGAGGACTCACAATGGGCTCGCCGTACTTTTCTAACGCCAGGACAACATAGCAGGGGGAGGCCTCGGCCGGGAGGTCTGATAGAGCGTCATGGATTGGGGATCCAGGTTCTGTTTGGACTAGGTAGGTCGACACCGTGAACGATGTTGCACCGCTGCGATCGACCAAGAGAATACAATCCCGTGTGGTGTCTGCCGCGTCGGTTTTGAAACAAAACTCAGAAGTGCCATCTTGTTTGAAGATCACCTACAAAAACAGAGAGACGCCATTTATGAACTCACAGTATTGTGACTTTCTAATTATGACAGTTTGACTCAAAAGCTGTTTAATTTGAGTCCTGGCCATTATACAGAGGAGAGAGAGAGAGAGAGAGAGGGAGAGGGAGAGAGGGAGAGAGAGAGAGAGGGAGAGAGGGAGAGAGAGAGAGAGAGAGAGAGAGAGAGAGAGAGAGAGAGGGAGAAAGGAGAGAGAGAGGGGGAGGGAGAGAAGAGAGACAAAGAGGAGAGAGAGAGTCCTGGCCAATATAATATACATAAACAGAAGATGGCTTTTCTCAAACATGGTTTAATTTGACTCACTTCTAGTTTTGTGGAAACCTTTCCATAGTAGTTGATGGAACAGCCGCTGATATCCGTCACCTCAGACTGAACAGCGTCAACCTGGCTGGCAGCAACTAGCGTGGATCAAGGAACAATAAATATCATACATCAATCTATCGAGAACAACTTCAATACTTTTCTTTCCCAATCCAACCTGACGTAAAATGACGTGGGTCAATGCAATGACTCTGTGTGTAAAAGAGTACATTAATTAACCAAATAAATACACATAATTCAGTGTGAAGTACAACGAGAGCGGGCTTCAATACAGGGGTATTATCTCATTCATGAATGTAAGCGCTTAAGATTAAAACCCCTCATGAAAACGCAGAGGAATCAAATGAATCTATGAAACAAAAATTGCCCCAAACTTGACTTACATGAATGAAGACGAGTATCCATCGTCATTTATATTGATTTCATGGATAAGCACATGTTTTAAAAATGTGTCATTTTAAGTAATGTCCTACTTTTAAACCCGTGCAAAAATGACCCTGCAATGAATGCAACGCAGATTTAAACGTTGTTTTGACTTCGGCCCAGATAAAATGTCCTGCTGTTGAAAATATTTGGCGAGACATTAAACGCCTTCAAAATAAAGGTCCCACGGTAAATGGAAAGGTTTCATTGGCTGCTTACCTGCGAGCAGGAAGAGCAGC
Organism: Myoxocephalus aenaeus; assembly: GCA_038501785.1. Classification (NCBI taxonomy): domain Eukaryota; kingdom Metazoa; phylum Chordata; class Actinopteri; order Perciformes; family Cottidae; genus Myoxocephalus; species Myoxocephalus aenaeus. Next base: position 49,019 of record JBAMJR010000540.1, read on the forward strand.
GCGCCCGTCTTCATGATGGCAGTAAAGTGTCAGAGAGCTGGGAGGAAAACAGTTCACATAGTAAGTGATGAAGCATGTTGTTTAATAATTAAGCAATAAGGTACGAGAGGCAGTGCTGTATCGTCAATAATGTACTGTTCAACGGTGTTGTTAGGCCCAACGCGTACATTATTTAGATATCATTATGGCTCAATGAAGTACACCCCGTGACTCACTCTCAACCAATCAGAACGCTTGATTTCATCTACCTGTATTATAATCCTCAATAATCCTACATACAATACAGTATAAGGACGAGCATTTGTGGTTTCATTCATATGTACTCAATACTTTTCGTGCATGCTGCATTTGGGTTATTAAAAAGGTTCCCAAAGTTTAAAATGCAATGCTGATTACCTTAAGTTTTATCTTATTCAATATTTATTGGGGATTCTGCATCTGAGTGTGCTGAACTTAGAAGTGGTTTGACCTGAAAGATGGTTTATGTTATAAGGAACTTTAGTTTTATCATAAGAAGAACAAGTGATTTGGAATGTATGTGTATTGATGTATTAAGACACGCCCCTAAGAGGTTAATTGGTTCATATCTTCCAAACACAATGAGATAAACAAAGTTGAAAGAATCGTTTGATCACATCGAACCAATGATGATCCACAGAAGGTTTTGTAAGAATCGGACCCAGCGTTTAGGAGGAGTGGGCAAGAATGTGTTTTTTACTAAATTCAAAATGGCGGAAAATCTAATTAGGCGCATTTTAATGCCACAATTTACTTTTTTGTAGAGCAGTTCCACCCGGACATGTGTGCCAAATTTCAAGTCAATCGGCAATAGGTGGCAAAAGTGGATAGCTTTTAGAACTAAAGGGGGCGCTAGCGAGCAATTTTTTCTGACTTTTGCCCGACACCCAAATCAGATAAGAATTTTCACCGATTCAGATTGATGTGAACATTTTGAAAAGTTAAGGTTTACCCAAAGCACCTCTTTTCCCTGTGCAAATATGTGCCATAAGAATAACAATAAAGGATAGAATAACAATAGGGTCCTCGCTCGGGCCCTAACACATCATCAAACTGAGAGAGAGTTGAAGCTAAATAAACAGGAACAACAGGAAACCACTGTGACAATAAGTTCAAGGACAGACAGCCTCTAGGAGTAGGTTATTACACCTGATCTAGTGAGGGAGACTTTATTTCACCACAAATACACGTTTGGTGCAGAGTTAATCAGTGGTGTATAAAGTACCCAAAAGCCGTACTTGAGTAAAAGTAAAGATACCTTACTGGAAAATTACTCCAGTAAAAGTAAAAGTCACCTAATAAAATACTACTTGAGTAAAAGTCTTAAAGTATCTGATATTTTCTGTACTTAAGTATCAAAAGTATTTTTCTGATATAAAATGTATTTAACTATTGAAAGTAAAAGTACAAGTACATGCTTTTAATAAAAAAGCAAAGGGTCAGAATTTTGAGAATTATGAAGTGTATTCTTTTAAGTGCTGTGGCCACCATGACCAAGGACAAGGAGTTGTGTTGATAAAATAACTGGGTTGGCTGTGATCCATCCATATATATTATGTTCAACATAATATATTGTACATAAGTATACTTTTGCATCTACTATGAACTTATCATCATAATTCTCCAAAAAGCAATATGACACTAAGGAGTTGTAACAGTGTGGTTATAAGTATGCTCATTCTGCCCGGTACCGGTCTGTGGGTCCCTTGGTACCGGTCTGTGGGTCCCTTGGTACCGGGCCGTGGGGCCCTTGGTACCGGTCCGTGGGTCCCTTGGTACCGGTCCGTGGGTCCCTTGGTACCGGGCCGCACAGAAAGAATGAATGAAAAATAAAAATAAAATAAAAAAAATCAAGGCCGGAACGATGTTTTATTGTGAAAAAAGACCGCATACATCCATCTGTGGTAACCTCAGACGGAACCTCTTGACACATGTCAAGAGGTTCCGTCACTCTAAAAATGAAACTTAAAAGTCTATTAACTCTGTCGGTGTTCTGGATTAAAACCAAGGCAGAGTATCCTGAGATCGCCAAAAAAGCACGAAAACCTGCTTCCATTCCAACATCCTGTCTTTGTGCAGCGTGTTATAAGTTAAGCAGTAGACTGGACTAAAGGTTTAGTTAGGAGTAGACTGGACTAAAGGTTTAGTTAGGAGTAGACTGGACTAAAGGTTTAGTTAGGAGTAGACTGGACTAAAGGTTTAGTTAGGAGTAGACTGGACTAAAGGTTTAGTTAGGAGTAGACTGGACTAAAGGTTTAGTTAGCAGTAGAGTCAGTAGACTGGACTAAAGGTTTAGTTAGGAGTAGACTGGACATAACGAACACATGTTGGGTGTCGTTGTCTCCTGTCTCTCCGAGGTCGGACCCGGTCCGTGAAAATATTGTCTTCACGTAACCGGCCTGTGGCCCATAAAGGTTTGGGAGTGCTGGACGAGAGGATGTAGAGGGCTAATGCAGAATATTGTGATTCGCAAAACCTGCTTGGTGGAGTCTGTGTTCTGTGTTTTTTCTTTCTAAAGATAGATTTGATTTTGTAGCGAGTAACGAAGGTTTCAGGGGAAATGTATCGGAGTAAAAGTACCAGTTTTCTTTGCAAAATGTAGTGAAGTAAAAGTAAAAGTAAACAGAAATATAAATAGTAAAGTAGAGTACAGATATCCCCAAAAACTACTTAAGTACAGTAACGAAGTATTTCTACTTCGTTACTGTACACCACTGGAGTTAAACGATCAGAAATAAGAGGTTGAGGGCTTAGAAAGTAAGCGGTATAATGTAGTTACCTTGTAAGAGAGAGTGCAGCCTGCCTTACTTATCTGGAGGTCGGGTGGAGCAGCAGTGACGGAGCTCTGCCGGTGATGGTCGAGATGGAACTCTGGGACGTCTCAGCTCTCTCGGGCAGCTGTGTGTGCCGAGTGTCTTTCTCCATCTCTTTTTATGCCGGTCCTGCTCGTCCTCGCCCCGAAGTATGACGCACAGTCAAAGTGTCACACAGTAGATGTTGAAAACATTCTGACAGAATGAATGCCGGTTTGATTGAGCCTCGAGGGATTTTACCTTTGTCTGTGTGCAAGTGTGTCATCACAAAAATGTTCTCCGGCAACACCTGCGAGTGACCACAAAAAGGTTCTGAGTTCTTTGCCAAGTCTTTTGCCTGGCAAAGCGTTGACTTTAAAAGATGCAGTCACGGAACTTTACAGGTGTATTTGAGATCGAAATGAGATCGGCTCTACTTAAAACATCTTTTATTAGCGACCATTTTTTGTCAATTACAAATTTATACGAACAATAATCATCGAAATAATCTTTTCCGTAATACTTTTTTTCCGTCCCTGTTGTTGTTGTTGCACCAGTGTTGTGGAAGCATTCCTTCCTTCTGGAACGCCGTACATCGACGTTCCAAACTGGGTCAGGTCACAGAAACTAATGTTTGTTAAATCTTAATTGTCTATTCTGAACACATTATCGCTCAAAATCCCATCTCTTCTCCCATTACTTAGAAATACATTTGAGGTGCTTGTATTTTCATTTTCTGCAACTTCATACTGGCACTAAACTACATTTCAGAGGCCAATTTGTCCCTTTTTTCTGTTTTTATAAGATGCCAGATACTTTTGCAGACTCACATTACTCATCAGAATATAGTCAAAAAACAAATGCTGCTGTTATATTATATATAAGACATTTATTACTGATACCCAAATATACAAACTTATCTCTCTCACGCTCACAGTTCCCTATTTAATTGAGGGCCTCCACCTGCTCACCCCGTGGTGGGTAAACTACGGCCGTTGTGTTTGTCTGTAAAGCGTCTTTGAGTATTTAGAAAAGCGCGATATCAAATTAAAGTATTATTATCTTGTGTTAGGGTCGGCACCGACCCGTTTTAGGTTTTAAATGCATAAAAGAACCACATACAATTTGTTTATTGCATCTAGGCGCTTTGACTTTGTCAGGAACCTCTATTTCAACAAAATAAAAAATAAATAAAAGATTTCACTAAATTATAAAATGCTCTGGTTGAAATTATGACCTTTGTGTTTGACCCAGTTATAATATAAGATTATAGAGCAATAATTAGAGCCCAAACTGAAATCAGAAGTACACTGTTAGCCAACACACTGACAGAAAGCTCCTCTCCCAATCATGTGAGCTTTAGGGGATTCTCATTTGCCTTGTTTTCCAGTATACCTGCACAAAAACAAAACAAACAAAGACGGGTATGTCCAGACATGTAAGGTCAATTCTGTATAGAGTTGGTGACTTGCAGAGTGCACATCTTCAATTTGCAGCATACAAAAATGAAATGAAGATTTTCAGTGAGAGACTATCCTCTCACTGCATCCTCCTCAGCCAGCCCTGCCTCAACACCACCCAGAACAGCCACAGCCACATCCCCACTCTGATTCTAAAAGAAAGAGGTGTCAGGTCTGCCCAAGCAGTCAGGACAGAAAGACAAACGTATTGTGCTTCAACTGCAAGAAATATCTCTGCAAAGAACACACTAAAAGTGTCACTTTTTGTCACACATGCATCTAAACACACACACACACACACACACACACACACACACACACACACACACACACACACACACACACACACACACACACACACACACACACACACGTAAGTTCTTGCACACAGAGACTTTTACTCTGATTTTGTTTTTTATTAGTTTTGAGACTAGTAATTTATTGCTGATGGGTTGATTTGCTTTATTGGTTGTTGTTTGTTTGACCTTGTTTGTATTAAAGTTCTATTGCTGAAAAAAAGCCTTTTTCTTGAAGTAAATATACATGGGTCGCCACCGACCCGTTAACATGGGAGATGGCACTAGAAAGCTAACACAAGAGGAAGGTTACTGATTTGTTGAGTAAACATGTTGTGCTCAATGGTTACGGACGTCTGCACCCTTTGATCGAATGTTACGCAACCAGTTTGTCTCTGAACAAAAAGACAAATGAAACCACAGGTGGTGTTGATTAAATGTCAGCTCATGAATCTCCATCCAGCAAGAAGAAAGAAAGATATGTGGACCGCCTCGCCGAGCAGCTAGAGACGTGTCAATCACTGCAGCCTTCACACGCTAGGTGTGACTCTAACACACACACACACACACGCAAAAAGAAAATCACAAATATATTTCTGCATTTGTATGTATTCATGCATTGATTTTTCTATTTCTTTGTGGATTTGTATGGATTTCTTTGTGGATCGCACTGCATTTATTTGTGAATAGCTTCACATTTACGAGTGGCTTTTTTTGACTCCTCTGCCACGAGGGCGGTGCCAGCGTTACAGTTACGGAATTTGCGGAGGTGAAGTCAGAAGAAACAATGGCGTCTGGTACACACATCCAACATCTTAACTGTACCAGTACAGCCCAAAGTGCCCATTTGACCACGGAGACCCGAAGCAAGCGGTCTTCAGAGCGGTGATGAACTCCATCTAGTGCAGTATAACACTGCAGTCAACTCAGCAGACACTCAGGTCTCCGTGGTCAAATCAGCTGCAGCAGACACTGACATGAAACATATTCAAACGGGCCACGTGACACAACATCCGGTTTGCAAAACACATTTCAGAACACATCCAAACATCTTAAGATGGGCACTTTGGGCTGTACTGGTACAGCTAAGATATTGGATGTGTGTACCAGACGCCATTGTTTGACTTCTGACTTCACCTCCGCAAATTCCGTAACTGTAACGCTGTAAATGTGAAGCTATTCACAAAGAAATGCAGTGCGATCCGCAAAGAGCTTTTTGAACTAAGTGTCTTATATATGAAATAGTGTGTAGTGTCTAGGAGCAAGTGTGTTGCAGAAAGGAGCAAGTGTGTTACAGAATTGCAACTAAAGTGCAAAGCAGCGCTTTTGTTTAAGGTATGGTTACACTTTGTTTAAGGTATAGTAACAACAACTTCAAGTTATGTTACTTTGGTTTAAGCATGTGTCTATAGTGTTCAAGCAACGGACAAAAACTGTAAGTATTACAGTGGTGTTTGCTGTCAGATCTAAGAGCCAATCAGCTCTCTAATGTGGGGCAGCCAGGCGTTTCCCATCATGCACTGGGCCAGGCAGTCTGTGGAGAGCTACTTTGGCGCCTGGCTCTGAAATCGGCGGCCGCCTCGCTCTCGTGAGATTATCGTTGACCACGTGTGCATGACGTCAGAGCAAGTCGGGACAAACATCTACCCAGCATGCATTGCGCGCGGATCGCCGCCGATCGATTCTGCGCAGAACTGGCTCATCTCCAACGAGCCGATTTGTCGAGCGGACACACTAAAACGCCAGTGTGTGTGTGTGAGAGAGTGTGTGTGTGTGTGTGTGTATGTCTGCGTGTGTATGTGTGTGTGACTGTGAGTGTGTGTGTCTGCGTGTGTCTGTGTCTGTATGTCTGCGTGTGTCTGTGTGTCTGTGTGTGTGTGTGTGTATGTGTGTGCGTGTGTCTGCGTGTGTGTGTGTGTGTGCCTGTGTGTGTATGTCTGTGTGTGTGTGTCTGCGTGTGTGTGCATGTGTGTGTCTGTGTGTGTGTGTCTGTGTGTGTCTGCGTGTGTGTGTGTGTATGTGTGTGCGTGTGTCTGCGTGTGTGTGTGTGTGTGCCTGTGTGTGTATGTCTGTGTGTGTGTGTGTATGTCTGTGTGTATGTCTGTGTGTGTCTGCATGTGTATGTATGTCTGTGTGTGTGTGTGTGTGTGTGTGTGTGTCTGTGTGTGTGTCTGTGTGTGTGTGTCTGTGTGTGTGTGAGTCTGTGTGTGTGTGTGTCTGTGTGTGTGTGTGTGTGAGAGAGAGTCACACCTAGCGTGTGAAGGCTGCAGTGATTGACACGTCTCTAGCTGCTCGGCGAGGCGGTCCACATATCTTTCTTTCTTCTTGCTGGATGGAGATTCATGAGCTGACATTTAATCAACACCTGTGGTTTATTTGTCTTTTTGTTCAGAGACAAAGAAAACAGACGGAAGACAAACTGGTTGGCCACTTGGCTCGTTCGTTAGAGCTGCTTCTCGGCTGCAGCAGGAGGAGTTGACAACAAACTGCGATCGAGTCGGACAGTTTTAGGCTGCCTTCAAAGTATACACAGAAAAAATGACTTCCTGTTAGTTCCGAACTTTTGTCTACTTTACAGATAGTAGTAGTAGTTTACAGATTACGTTTTGATTTATTCATATTGTCAAGACCGGATGTGGTGAGCGGAGACTCAGGCGCAGAGGGAAAAATCCAAAACGTACTTTACTTAGTCAAAACTCAAACAAAACAAAACTAGGAACTGGCAAAAATGCGCTCTGGGGGGCGGGCCGGAGGATGGCCACCAGAGCCGTGCTCTGGCGGTGAAGGGGGCCGGGACTCTGAGGGGGAACGGGACTCTGAGGGGGACACTGAAGGGGAACGGGACTCCGAGGGGGAATCTGGGACAGGTCGGGACGACGGTGGGGAACCCGGTGTCGGCAGCGGCTGCAGGGCGGCAGCGGGGACTTGGGACGGCTGCGGGGCGGCAGCGGGGACTTGGGAGTCTGGGGAACTGGACTCTGGGGCTAAATAAACTTTAAGCTTTGAAAAGCGGATGTTGGGTCCCGTGGCTCTTCCGGCCGTTTGAATCTGTTTCACATCAGATTCTGCTGCAGCTGATTTGACCGCAGAGATCTGAGTGTCTGCTGATGATTGCAGTGGTTTGCTGCACTAGATGGAGTTTATCACACACTTTGGGCTGCATTCCCAAACAACCCGACTCAGAGAAGACCGGAACCGGCGGACAAGAGAGGCTGTTACCGGCCTCACCCCGCCCCTCTTTTTGAATAGATGTGTTTTCCCAATGGTACCCTGAGATTTCATTTTTGAACTAAGTGTCTTATATATGAAATAGTGTGTAGTGTCTAGGAGCAAGTGTGTTGCAGAAAGGAGCAAGTGTGTTACAGAATTGCAACTAAAGTGCAAAGCAGCGCTTTTGTTTAAGGTATGGTTACACTTTGTTTAAGGTATAGTAACAACAACTTCAAGTTATGTTACTTTGGTTTAAGCATGTGTCTATAGTGTTCAAGCAACGGACAAAAACTGTAAGTATTACAGTGGTGTTTGCTGTCAGATCTAAGAGCCAATCAGCTCTCTAATGTGGGGCAGCCAGGCGTTTCCCATCATGCACTGGGCCAGGCAGTCTGTGGAGAGCTACTTTGGCGCCTGGCTCTGAAATCGGCGGCCGCCTCGCTCTCGTGAGATTATCGTTGACCACGTGTGCATGACGTCAGAGCAAGTCGGGACAAACATCTACCCAGCATGCATTGCGCGCCGATCGCCGCCGATCGATTCTGCGCAGAACTGGCTCATCTCCAACGAGCCGATTTGTCGAGCGGACACACTAAAACGCCAGTGTGTGTGTGTGTGAGAGAGTGTGTGTGTGTGTGTCTGTATGTCTGCGTGTGTCTGTGTGTCTGTGTGTGTGTGTATGTATGTCTGTGTGTATATGTCTGTGTGTGTGTGTCTGCGTGTGTGTGCATGTGTGTGTCTGTGTGTGTGTGTCTGTGTGTGTCTGCGTGTATGTGTGTGTGTGTGTATGTGTGTGTGTGTGTCTGCGTGTGTGTGTGTGTGCCTGTGTGTGTATGTCTGTGTGTGTCTGCATGTGTATGTATGTCTGTGTGTGTGTGTGTCTGTGTGTGTGTCTGTGTGTGTGTCTGTGTGTGTGTGAGTCTGTGTGTGTGTGTGTCTGTGTGTGTGTGTGTGTGTGTTAGAGTCACACCTAGCGTGTGAAGGCTGCAGTGATTGACACGTCTCTAGCTGCTCGGCGAGGCGGTCCACATATCTTTCTTTCTTCTTGCTGGATGGAGATTCATGAGCTGACATTTAATCAACACCTGTGGTTTATTTGTCTTTTTGTTCAGAGACAAAGAAAACAGACGGAAGACAAACTGGTTGGCCACTTGGCTCGTTCGTTAGAGCTGCTTCTCGGCTGCAGCAGGAGGCGTTGACAACAAACTGCGATCGAGTCGGACAGTTTTAGGCTGCCTTCAAAGTATACACAGAAAAAATGACTTCCTGTTAGTTCCGAACTTTTGTCTACTTTACAGATAGTAGTAGTAGTTTACAGATTACGTTTTGATTTATTCATATTGTCAAGACCGGGTGTGGTGAGCGGAGACTCAGGCGCAGAGGGAAAAATCCAAAACGTACTTTACTTAGTCAAAACTCAAACAAAACAAAACTAGGAACTGGCAAAAATGCGCTCTGGGGGGCGGGCCGGAGGATGGCCACCAGAGCCGTGCTCTGGCGGGGAAGGGGGCCGGGACTCTGAGGGGGAACGGGACTCTGAGGGGGACACTGAAGGCGAACGGGACTCCGAGGGGGAATCTGGGACAGGTCGGGACGACGGTGGGGAACCCGGTGTTCCATAGAGGGCATGTTTTCACAACAACCAAAAAAATGAAATACTGAATTCAAAATCATTACATTAGTATATTTTACAGTACAGTAAATTCAGTTAAATCAAAAATAAAACAAACAATACACTACTGTAAACACAGAAAAACACAATTGTGCGCAAGTGGGCTTATGGATCCTGCCGTCTGTTGGGGTCTGGCCACAGGATCTCATCAACATCACAAGCAATGTCTTCTCTCGCTAAGCATCGGGGAAAATATCCCCTTGTGTGGCGAATCCATCCCTGGATTGACCTCACCTCGATGTCTCCGCAGGCCTGTTCCATTGCCTGCAGAAGAGGCATACGGGCATGTGGTTAGCGGTCATATACGCGCCATCTCCAAGCAGAAAATAATTCCTCTATAGGATTTAGAAATGGCGAGTAAGGGGGCAAGTACAGAACTTCAAATTGATCATGGTTGGTGAACCAGTTCTGGGCCAGAGCAGCCCGATGGAAACTAACATTATCCCAGACAACAACAAACCTGGGCTGCTCTGGTCCATCCTGTACAACTGCATCATGAAGTGCATCTAGAAATGTGATTATGTGTTGCGCATTATAGGGACCCAGTTTGGCATGATGGTGCAGTAGCCCTCGAAGACTTATGGCAGCACACAATGTGATGTTTCCCCCGCGCTGCCCCGGGACGTGCAAAATTGCCCTTTGGCCAATTATATTACGTCCCCGTCGTCTGTTTTGGCTAAGGTTGAATCCAGCCTCGTCAACGTAAATACATTCATGCGGCTGGGCAGCTCCATCCATGTCCAAGATTCTCTGTAACAAAAAATACATATTGTGGATGGCTTTACTCAAAGCACACACTTACACTACTACATATACAGAACCGACCCACCCCACCACACAGGTACCTGAATGTATCTATGTGGTACTAATCCAGTGGTACATATTCATCTGTTACTGGACTGCACCCATTCTTTATTGTATATGTAAAGGACTGAAACACTTACCTGTACATATTCATGTCCACGTTCTTTGACCCTGACACCGTTCCTCTCCAATGGGACCCTGTACAGTTGCTTCATGGTCATGTTGTGCTTTACCAAGATCCGTCTGATAGTTGTAATGCTTACTCGATTCATGTTGTTGAATACTTGCCCATCTGCAAGTATTTGTTGCTGTAGCTGGTGGAGACGGATTGCATTGTTTGCTCTGACTAGGTTCACTATGGCAAGTTCCTGCTGTTGGGTGAACAGGCGTTGGCGTCCACCCCCAGTAGGTCTTCTAGCCATTCTGTAGAAAAATGCAACCACAAATTGTTCTGGTTTGCTTCTTTTTTACAGTACTGTGTATACTGAACTTTACTGTATTTACCATACACAGTACTGAAACATCTCAACACGTTATCACGGTATGTTTCACAAAACTACCACTTTTGTTGAAAAAGGAGCATTAGCCACCCTGGAATACAATACATGTGATACAGTAACGTGACATGGTACAGTACTGTAAATACTCTAGATACAGTCTGAGTAGAGGAGAGAGTTGAAGACATACCTGTTTGCCAGTCGGAATGTCCTTATTATGGATGAAACTGAAGCGGCTTGGATTAGGATGGACTCTGCCCAGCTTCCCTCATAGTCAGGCCATGGTTTATGACATGGTCCACCAAAGTTGCTCTTATGTCATCCGAAATAATTTTCCTTGCGTGGCCTCTTTGACCACGTCCTCCTCTCTCTCTCTGTCCTCCTCTTCCTCTTCCTCTGCCTCTAGCTCTCCCTGCCTCCATGCTTGCAAAGTTGTCAAAATGGCTTAACTGAGGCCTTTTTGTAGCTGATTGGTGTTCAGTTGTGTAAGTAAGTGTTTTTAGGTGTGTGTCTATGTCTTTTCAATTAACCAATGTGTGTTGTATTTTGAATAGATGTGTTTTCCCAATGGTACCCTGAGATTTCATTTTTGAACTAAGTGTCTTATATATGAAATAGTGTGTAGTGTCTAGGAGCAAGTGTGTTGCAGAAAGGAGCAAGTGTGTTGCAGAATTGCAACTAAAGTGCAAAGCAGCGCTTTTGTTTAAGGTATGGTTACACTTTGTTTAAGGTATAGTAACAACAAGTTCAAGTTATGTTACTTTGGTTTAAGCATGTGTCTATAGTGTTCAAGCAACGGACAAAAACTGTAAGTATTACAGTGGTGTTTGCTGTCAGATCTAAGAGCCAATCAGCTCTCTAATGTGGGGCAGCCAGGCGTTTCCCATCATGCACTGGGCCAGGCAGTCTGTGGAGAGCTACTTTGGCGCCTGGCTCTGAAATCGGCGGCCGCCTCGCTCTCGTGAGATTATCGTTGACCACGTGTGCATGACGTCAGAGCAAGTCGGGACAAACATCTACCCAGCATGCATTGCGCGCCGATCGCCGCCGATCGATTCTGCGCAGAACTGGCTCATCTCCAACGAGCCGATTTGTCGAGCGGACACACTAAAACGCCAGTGTGTGTGTGTGTGAGAGAGTGTGTGTGTGTATGTGTGTGTGTATGTCTGCGTGTGTATGTGTGTGTGACTGTGAGTGTGTGTGTCTGCGTGTGTCTGTGTCTGTATGTCTGCGTGTGTCTGTGTGTGTGTGTGTGTGTGTATGTATGTCTGTGTGTATATGTCTGTGTGTGTGTGTGTGTGTGTGTGTCTGCGTGTGTGTGCATGTGTGTGTCTGTGTGTGTGTGTCTGTGTGTGTCTGCGTGTGTGTGTGTGTGTGTGTATGTGTGTGTGTGTGTCTGCGTGTGTGTGTGTGTGTGCCTGTGTGTGTATGTCTGTGTGTGTGTGTGTGTGTGTGTGTGTGTGTGTGTATGTCTGTGTGTGTCTGCATGTGTATGTATGTCTGTGTGTGTGTGTGTGTGTCTGTGTGTGTGTGTCTGTGTGTGTGTGAGTCTGTGTGTGTGTGTGTCTGTGTGTGTGTGTGTGTGAGAGAGAGTCACACCTAGCGTGTGAAGGCTGCAGTGATTGACACGTCTCTAGCTGCTCGGCGAGGCGGTCCACATATCTTTCTTTCTTCTTGCTGGATGGAGATTCATGAGCTGACATTTAATCAACACCTGTGGTTTAGTTGTCTTTTTGTTCAGAGACAAAGAAAACAGACGGAAGACAAACTGGTTGGCCACTTGGCTCGTTCGTTAGAGCTGCTTCTCGGCTGCAGCAGGAGGCGTTGACAACAAACTGCGATCGAGTCGGACAGTTTTAGGCTGCCTTCAAAGTATACACAGAAAAAATGACTTCCTGTTAGTTCCGAACTTTTGTCTACTTTACAGATAGTAGTAGTAGTTTACAGATTACGTTTTGATTTATTCATATTGTCAAGACCGGGTGTGGTGAGCGGAGACTCAGGCGCAGAGGGAAAAATCCAAAACGTACTTTACTTAGTCAAAACTCAAACAAAACAAAACTAGGAACTGGCAAAAATGCGCTCTGGGGGGCGGGCCGGAGGATGGCCACCAGAGCCGTGCTCTGGCGGGGAAGGGGGCCGGGACTCTGAGGGGGAACGGGACTCTGAGGGGGACACTGAAGGGGAACGGGACTCCGAGGGGGAATCTGGGACAGGTCGGGACGACGGTGGGGAACCCGGTGTTCCATAGAGGGCATGTTTTCACAACAACCAAAAAAATGAAATACTGAATTCAAAATCATTACATTAGTATATTTTACAGTACAGTAAATTCAGTTAAATCAAAAATAAAACAAACAATACACTACTGTAAACACAGAAAAACACAATTGTGCGCAAGTGGGCTTATGGATCCTGCCGTCTGTTGGGGTCTGGCCACAGGATCTCATCAACATCACAAGCAATGTCTTCTCTCGCTAAGCATCGGGGAAAATATCCCCTTGTGTGGCGAATCCATCCCTGGATTGACCTCACCTCGATGTCTCCGCAGGCCTGTTCCATTGCCTGCAGAAGAGGCATACGGGCATGTGGTTAGCGGTCATATACGCGCCATCTCCAAGCAGAAAATAATTCCTCTATAGGATTTAGAAATGGCGAGTAAGGGGGCAAGTACAGAACTTCAAATTGATCATGGTTGGTGAACCAGTTCTGGGCCAGAGCAGCCCGATGGAAACTAACATTATCCCAGACAACAACAAACCTGGGCTGCTCTGGTCCATCCTGTACAACTGCATCATGAAGTGCATCTAGAAATGTGATTATGTGTTGCGCATTATAGGGACCCAGTTTGGCACGATGGTGCAGTAGCCCTCGAAGACTTATGGCAGCACACAATGTGATGTTTCCCCCGCGCTGCCCCGGGACGTGCAAAATTGCCCTTTGGCCAATTATATTACGTCCCCGTCGTCTGTTTTGGCTAAGGTTGAATCCAGCCTCGTCAATGTAAATACATTCATGCGGCTGGGCAGCTCCATCCATGTCCAAGATTCTCTGTAACAAAAAATACATATTGTGGATGGCTTTACTCAAAGCACACACTTACACTACTACATATACAGAACCGACCCGCCCCACCACACAGGTACCTGAATGTATCTATGTGGTACTAATCCAGTGGTACATATTCATCTGTTACTGGACTGCACCCATTCTTTATTGTATATGTAAAGAACTGAAACACTTACCTGTACATATTCATGTCCACGTTCTTTGACCCTGACACCGTTCCTCTCCAATGGGACCCTGTACAGTTGCTTCATGGTCATGTTGTGCTTTACCAAGATCCGTCTGATAGTTGTAATGCTTACTCGATTTATGTTGTTGAATACTTGCCCATCTGCAAGTATTTGTTGCTGTAGCTGGTGGAGACGGATTGCATTGTTTGCTCTGACTAGGTTCACTATGGCAAGTTCCTGCTGTTGGGTGAACAGGCGTTGGCGTCCACCCCCAGTAGGTCTTCTAGCCATTCTGTAGAAAAATGCAACCACAAATTGTTCTGGTTTGCTTCTTTTTTACAGTACTGTGTATACTGAACTTTACTGTATTTACCATACACAGTACTGAAACATCTCAACACGTTATCACGGTATGTTTCACAAAACTACCACTTTTGTTGAAAAAGGAGCATTAGCCACCCTGGAATACAATACATGTGATACAGTAACGTGACATGGTACAGTACTGTAAATACTCTAGATACAGTCTGAGTAGAGGAGAGAGTTGAAGACATACCTGTTTGCCAGTCGGAATGTCCTTATTATGGATGAAACTGAAGCGGCTTGGATTAGGATGGACTCTGCCCAGCTTCCCTCATAGTCAGGCCATGGTTTATGACATGGTCCACCAAAGTTGCTCTTATGTCATCCGAAATAATTTTCCTTGCGTGGCCTCTTTGACCACGTCCTCCTCTCTCTCTGTCCTCCTCTTCCTCTTCCTCTGCCTCTAGCTCTCCCTGCCTCCATGCTTGCAAAGTTGTCAAAATGGCTTAAATGAGGCCTTTTTGTAGCTGATTGGTGTTCAGTTGTGTAAGTAAGTGTTTTTAGGTGTGTGTCTATGTCTTTTCAATTAACCAATGTGTGTTGTATTTTGAATAGATGTGTTTTCCCAATGGTACCCTGAGATTTCATTTTTGAACTAAGTGTCTTATATATGAAATAGTGTGTAGTGTCTAGGAGCAAGTGTGTTGCAGAAAGGAGCAAGTGTGTTACAGAATTGCAACTAAAGTGCAAAGCAGCGCTTTTGTTTAAGGTATGGTTACACTTTGTTTAAGGTATAGTAACAACAACTTCAAGTTATGTTACTTTGGTTTAAGCATGTGTCTATAGTGTTCAAGCAACGGACAAAAACTGTAAGTATTACAGTGGTGTTTGCTGTCAGATCTAAGAGCCAATCAGCTCTCTAATGTGGGGCAGCCAGGCGTTTCCCATCATGCACTGGGCCAGGCAGTCTGTGGAGAGCTACTTTGGCGCCTGGCTCTGAAATCGGCGGCCGCCTCGCTCTCGTGAGATTATCGTTGACCACGTGTGCATGACGTCAGAGCAAGTCGGGACAAACATCTACCCAGCATGCATTGCGCGCCGATCGCCGCCGATCGATTCTGCGCAGAACTGGCTCATCTCCAACGAGCCGATTTGTCGAGCGGACACACTAAAACGCCAGTGTGTGTGTGTGTGAGAGAGTGTGTGTGTGTGTGTGTGTGAGAGAGAGTGTGTGTGTGTGTGTGTGTATGTCTGCGTGTGTATGTGTGTGTGACTGTGAGTGTGTGTGTCTGCGTGTGTCTGTGTCTGTATGTCTGCGTGTGTCTGTGTGTCTGCGTGTGTGTGCATGTGTGTGTCTGTGTGTGTGTGTGTGTCTGTGTGTGTCTGCGTGTGTGTGTGTGTCTGTGTGCCTGTGTGTGTATGTCTGTGTGTGTGTGTGTGTGTGTGTGTATATGTCTGTGTGTCTGCATGTCTGTGTGTGTGTGTGTGTCTGTGTGTGTGAGTCTGTGTGTGTGTGTGAGTCTGTGTGTGTGTGTGTCTGTGTATGTGTGTGTGTATGTCTGTGTGTGTGTGTGTGTGTGTGAGATAGTCACTCCTAGCGTGTGAAGGCTGCAGTGATTGACACGTCTCTAGCTGCTCGGCGAGGCGGTCCACATATCTTTCTTTCTTCTTGCTGGATGGAGATTCATGAGCTG
>JBAMJR010000540.1:70000-95000 GCA_038501785.1 Myoxocephalus aenaeus
CACCAGCACCGACTCAATGGTGGATCATTGATGTATCTGTTCAGTCCCGAACGCAGGCAGACATAACTGCTGATCCCGTAGTGGTCACCCTTTCCATTGCGCACAGTGCCATAGAAAGCCTGCAGTGCTTCATTCATATCTTCTCTGGTTATGGTCTTCAGGTCTACTGGTTTCTCCATCTCTTCGCACCAGTTGGTGAAGCAGTTAATTGGCCACTTCGTTTGGCTGACAGTGTTTTTTGCGTTGCGCAACATATAGGCCTCAATCGCATGACGTCCACCTGAATTATCCTCTTCGACTAACCACTCTGTAACGATCCCCCGTTATCCCCGTGAGTCTCGGGCCGGCACAAAGAGGGCAACACGCTCGACTTGGTTATAAATGGTCTTTATTTTGGTCGGCCTGCTGTGTGCTCTCTCTGAGCGCACTCGCCTTGTCGTTCCGCTTCCCGCTCTCTCCTGTTCCACAGCTTCTACTACTGTTTATATCGGGGAGAGACACAAACACAGATTGCCCCCAGCTGAGGCTGATTACACCTCATGCCCACACCTGTTCCCTGAACCACTCCCTCGCTCAGTTCCCTCCGCAGCTGAGCGCAACCCCGCCCCGCTGCCACACACTCATCAAAAGTCGTTCCCCCAAAATTATCAAAATTTACACCAAACATGTTTGATAACTGTCAAGCTTAAAATGACAACTAACGGTCGTGCAAAATCTACCTGTTATTTTGAGTGCGCACTGATATGGAACGCTCAGGTAAATGTAAACAGGTGAACAGTACATTATGGCTCAATACAGTACACCCCGCGACTCACTCTCAACCAATCAGAATGCTTGATTTCATCTACCCATATTATAATTGTATATATATTGTGTTTATGAATATATAATATTTATAGATACACATATGATTGTATATATATATACACTGTGTTTATTTATATATATATATATATATATATATATACTTTATACATATTTATATACTGTATACATAAATAATTGCAAATAATTCGGTCAAAAGTAAAAAGACACTGCTGTAGTTCAATGTTAAAGTTAAATAAAGTATTATGTTATACATCTTAACCTTTCCCTCAGTCAAACTGATTTAACATTACCTAATAATAAACTGTGAGAACAAAGATTGCTCGTTAGATCATCAAAACTGAATTATATCTCATGTTTAATCGCTACGGAGACATCGGAGACATCGGAGCCAGCGGATCATTTAAAAAAGTCCTGCCGAGATGAGGTTGCTCTCGGCGGGAAGCAGAGCTCTGACTGCCCGGTCCCGCGAGCAGGACCTCAAATCTCCAAAACCGTCGGCGTATATTTTTAAGTAGGCTGAATCTTGACAAACCGACCACAGATTTGATGCTTAAACAACTAACTTCTCGCCTGAAGACATCTTAAAATTACATTCCTTGACTCAAAAACATTAGCATTCAGAACATTCTCATCCGCCATTGTTCCCTGTCACTGATGCGAAATGCATTCTGCGATATTGGCTGTCCCAAGTACGCACAAGTCAAGTATGCATCTTGGGTAGAATGGGCGGAGCAAGTCACATCCAGGCATTTGGTCTGGGGACTAGCTGCAGGGGTTCTGGGTCTACATTCAGAGGTCTGGGAACAAGTTATAAAGATATGCAGACTAGTGTCAGATGTCTGGCAGAAGTCTGGAGGCAGAGTGCAGTTTGATGAAGAGTTAGTGGTTTAAAAGAGTTGCCTGTTGGAGGGTTGTCCTCATGAATCCTAGTTTTTCTTTGGTAACTAGGCTTTATTGTTAGGACTTGCTAAGATTTGAACTGTTATAAACACATTCAACCATCGGTTGTTGAACTTTGGGTTTCATATTGTCCACTGACTGTATAATAACTGGTGAACTTTAAATTACTGTGTTCTTTGTGTTTTTTGCTGTCTGCTGGTTATCTTTGGAAAATCCTAAATAAATGGCTCCCTGGCTCAGAGTCAAACTTCTACAAGATGTGACTCCAGTAGTTTTAGTTATTGTGTCTCATTGTAACGAGTTGGTTGATTAAGAAAACAACAAGTCACAATAAATAAGCTGTATCTTCTTTACCATTAACTACAAGTTTGAATGAAAATAACAGCACTTTTACTGTTCAATAAAACCAGTGGAAGCAGAAAAATAAATATTGTATGTTCAGAAATCCTTTATGTTTAGTAAATGTCAGTGTTTCTATCAGGTCACAGCAGCAGAGAGAAAAGGCTCCTGAACCCAGCTGTGTGTCCATGAAGAGTAACTGGTCTAAAGGTGGTTGGATTAACTTCAAAGATGGACGCCGTTCTTATGACCCAGAGTAAGTTCTTAAAACAGATGAAACAGATGACTAACTGTCACACAGATGGTCGTCCTTCATCTCCAGTCTTTAGCATCTGGTTTATGAAATGATTAATCATGACAGAACACGACATCTTTTACTTATTGTTGTATTTGTGTTTTAATATCTTGAACAATAAACAGTCTGTGGTGAAAACACAATGTGAGCTGATTGTTCATGACTCCTCTACAGAGAGGACCAGGAGAGCTCAGAGGTTCCCAGAGGTCCGTCTGCCCAGCAGCATCAAACACACCTGGACTCCATATTTATGGTCTGTACATGTGCAACTACTTTTACATCTATTCTGTTCACAACCATCTCCATGCTGCACTCTTTAGACCAGTGGGTTGTCAGTCTGTCCAACATGGATCTGATGTCTGGTTCCATGGTTTTAGTTTGTCATTCATAGAATATTCTGTTCCAGCTGCTGGAGGAGAACATCCTCACTTTTGTGAAGAACGAGCTGAAGAAGATCCAGAAGGTTGTAAATTCAGATTACCCAGAATTCTTAGAGATTCAGAGAGAGGATGAGGAGATGTTGGATGGTGAGGATGAAGAGCAGAGAAGCATTTCAGAAGATCTCACTGCACTTCCTGAGGAGCATGAAGCAGGAGGAGCTGGCTGACTGTCTGCAGAGCAGTAAGAGGATTTCTCTAAAGATTTAACATGCTGGATAAATGGGACGTTTACTAATGTCTCAAGAGATGGACCAGAATATATTCATAGACTCATTCTTTGAGGAAATGACATGTTGAAATCTATTCTTTGACTCATTGATCCTCTTTGTTGTGTGTTCATTCAGGACTTCCTGCTGCAGTTTGTCAGCTTAAACTCAAATCTAACCTGAAGAAGAAGTTCCAGTGTGTGTTTGAGGGGATCGCTAAAGCAGGAAACCCAACCCTTCTGAACCAGATCTACACAGAGCTCTACATCACAGAGGGAGGGACTGCAGAGGTCAATGATGAACATGAGGTCAGACAGATTGAAACAGCATCCAGGAAACCACACAGACCAGAAACCACCATCAGACAAGAAGACCTCTTTAAAGCCTCACTTGGAGGAGAGGAACCAATCAGAACAGTGATGACAAAGGGAGTGGCTGGCATTGGGAAAACAGTCTTAACACAGAAGTTCACTCTGGACTGGGCTGAAGACAAAGCCAACCAGGACATCCAGTTCATGTTTCCATTCACGTTCAGAGAGCTGAATGTGCTGAAAGAGAAGAAGTTCAGCTTGGTGGAACTTGTTCATCACTTCTTCACTGAAACCAAAGAATCAGGAATCTGCAGGTTTGAAGAGTTCCCGGTTGTGTTCATCTTTGACGGTCTGGATGAGTGTCGACTTCCTCTGGACTTCCACAACAATGAGGTCCTGACTGACGTCACAGAGTCCACCTCAGTGGATGTGCTGCTGACAAACCTCATCAGGGGGAACCTGCTTCCCTCTGCTCGCCTCTGGATAACCACACGACCTGCAGCAGCCAATCAGATCCCTCCTTACTGTGTTGGCTTGGTGACAGAGGTCAGAGGGTTCACTGACCCACAGAAGGAGGAGTACTTCAGGAAGAGGTTCAGAGATGAGGAGCAGGCCAGCAGGATCATCCCCCACATCAAGACCTCACGAAGCCTCCACATCATGTGCCACATCCCAGTCTTCTGCTGGATCACTGCTACGGTTCTGGAGGACGTGTTGAAGACCACAGAGGGAGGACAGCTGCCCAAGACCCTGACTGAGATGTACATCCACTTCCTGGTGGTTCAGTCCAAAGTGAAGAAGGTCAAGTATGATGGAGGAGCTGAGACAGATCCACACTGGAGTCCAGAGAGCAGGAAGATGACTGAGTCTCTGGGAAAACTGGCTTTTGATCAGCTGCAGAAAGGGAACCTGATCTTCTATGAATCTGACCTGACAGAGTGTGGCATCGATATCAGAGCAGCCTCAGTGTACTCAGGAGTGTTCACACAGATCTTTAGAGAGGAGAGAGGACTGTACCAGGACAAGGTGTTCTGCTTCGTCCATCTGAGTGTTCAAGAGTTTCTGGCTGCTCTTCATGTCCATCTGACCTTCATCAACTCTGATGTCAACCTGCTGGCAGAAGAACAAACAACCTCCCGGTTGTCAAAACCTGAACCAAGACATCTCTACCAGAGTGCTGTGGACAAGGCCTTACAGAGTCCTAATGGACACCTGGACTTGTTCCTCCGCTTCCTCCTGGGTCTCTCACTGGAGACCAATCAGACTCTCCTAAGAGGTCTGCTGAGACAGACAGGAAGTAGCTCACAGATCAATCAGGAAACAGTCCAGTACATCAAGAAGAAGATCAGTGAGGATGTGTCTCCAGAGAAAAGCATCAATCTGTTCCACTGTCTGAATGAACTGAATGATGGTTCTCTAGTAGAGGAGATCCAACAGTATCTGAGTTCAGGACGTCGCTCCACAGATGAACTGTCTCCTGCTCAGTGGTGGTCAGCTCTGGGCTTCATCTTACTGTCATCAGGAAAAGATCTGGAGGTGTTTGACCTGAAGAAATACTCTGCTTCAGAGGAGGCTCTTCTGAGGCTGCTGCCAGTGGTCAAAGCCTCCAACAAAGCTCTGTAAGTACAGAGAGAATTAGATTCATAGATCATAACTTAAATACGCTGCTAACTTTTCCACTTATTATTTTTTCTTCATCATTGTCTCTTCAGACTGAGTGGCTGTAACCTCTCAGAGAGAAGCTGTGAAGCTCTGTCCTCAGTCCTCAGCTCCCAGTCCTCTAGTCTGAGAGAGCTGGACCTGAGTAACAACAACCTGCAGGATTCAGGAGTGAAGCTGCTGTCTGCTGGACGGGAGAGTCCACACTGGAAACTGGAGACTCTCAGGTCGGATCAAGTTAGTTTGTCTGAAATTATATAAATGTGTCTCTAAACTATCACCTCCATTCATTGTAAACAGACTATCTTTCTGAATCTATGAATTTGCTCATCAGGAGGTCAGATTTCATAAACCACTTTGAGGAACTAGTCTCAGAGACTAAACTAGAGAAACTTGTAGAACAGACACATTTGATCCACAGTGGATTAATAAACGATGGCAGTGTTTGAAACACCATTTTCTTCCACAATATTACATCACAGGGTCGTCTTGTTGTTCCTCTTATTTATGCTTTAACCCTCTGGGGTCTACCGTCACGCTAGCGTGTTATACATAGTTTAATTAAAAAAGAAAATCATATCTCCGCGAAAATACGGCGCAGAAAAAATAATCCGCTACTGTTAGAACCGCCAAACTCTGCAGTTTCCGGCCCCCTCCTCTGTGTGCTTCTGTGTGGCTGTAACGTAAGCTGACACTCCTTTCACCGTGATTAGTCAATTCAGGTGTCCGTCAAAAAAAGTTGTGACTCAGGAACACTCAGGAAATCCCTAAGGCCCTCCCCACCCAGCTACGCTGCAAAGGACCTAGGATAACCTACACACCTGAGGTTTATATATACATGCTGTAGTTTACAGTCAGACAGAAGCTAGAGATAATGGAGAGAACACAGTTCACAACAGAGGAGGACGTTGCAGCAATTTTGGCCAGCAGCGATGAGGACGGAGGAGCGTCAGACAGGCCCTGAAGGCTTCGACTCCTGGAGAGGATTATGCCGAGAGAAGGGATCCACTGGAGGATGGGTACGTGTATTTACTAACTCAACTTTGTTTTGGCATATTTACGCTAGCACAGTGAGCACATTTAGCTGGTCCCGATCCCTTCGGTGGTTTTCCCCGGTGCCCGAGTCTGATTCTGAGACGGGGCTGGCTGTTGGGGAGCTAGCAGGGAGCTAACGCTAGCTCCGCGAGCTAACGGGAGATAGCTTGCTACAGCGGGGACACCACTGGAGGTAGTATCAGCTTATTACCCGACTGCATCGTCAATATCACTTAGTACCAACTAGTGCTGATCTTCGTTACGTGTTTGTAAGACGTAATGCTAACTATCGGTATGTGTTTATACATTAGCAACGTGCTAACGCACTAACATGCTAACGTACCGTTTAGCTCGTGCCCGGAGCTCTGTTACTGTTTTGTTGTGTAATCGTAACTTTCTTTCATTGAACTTAGTACTGACTGGTAGTCATTTATTTTACAGAGAGGACTCACACCTGTCAGGGTCCAGTGGACAACATGCAGCTTCTCTACAGCCACCTGCACCTATGCTATCGACGTGGAAGACTGAAGGCCTGAGCCCTGTTTACCAGGTATATGCACACAGCTCAGCTCACACGTACACCTGTTGAACTGTTCAAACTACTAACTAGTAGTCATTTATTTTACAGAGAGGATGCACCACCACCAGCCCCTCTAGCACAGCCATCCCCACCAGCCCCGGTCTGTTTTCTATTTCTGAACATGTATATGTGTAAATATTGTTTTATTCATGAATAATACATATTTTATTTGAAAACCAAACATGTTGTGATGGTAATTTTTCATTTGCACACACCCCATAAAGCTTTATCTGCAGTATGAAGTCATTTCTCAGTCCCATTTCTATCATTTTGGTGAAAGGTGTGACAGGCCACATTTCTGCTCAAAAAACGATAATATTTTTTGGGGTTTCAGACATTTATTTTCATGTTTCTAGCATGTATTCACATATTTCACTGCTTTTGTGAACCTAATACCTTTGGTAAACCAACTTCTAGCACCAAAACGTTTTGTCAGCATGAGTAAAGGTATGTTTTCACAAGATATATGAAGAATTTTTAAAAATCTAACTTTAATTTTTCAGCTTTAGATTCATATTATCACTTTATACTTTTGCCTTATGGCAATTGTGCCTCATTATATAGATAGCTGAGATTGTTCTGCAATTTTAGATGTAACACATGGGTATGTATCTTATATGCAAGTGCCTTAAAATGAGACTTTAAGAAATTATGTAAAATCTAGAAAAAGGCTAAGACCCTGAAGGGTTAAGGTAATATATATATTTGATATAAGTAATGAATGAGAAGGAGAAATGCAGGAAAAGAGACTGACAACTTGAATGTGTCTCTACAGTGATGATCTGTTGAGGTTGATGGTTGTTTATTTCGGATTTAGAATGTAACAAACATTAAATCAGAATATGAAGTTTAATTTCGCGTTTTCTTTCACTTTGTTCTCTCTCTCCCTCTCCCTCGTCAGTAAAACAACAGAAAACCATAACTGTGTTTTTTTTATATTCACCCATCCTCCTGATACCATAGTACTTCCTGTGTCCAGTAGAGAACACTGAACTGAATTATTTGATCTTGTTCAGATTAAAACAGCAAGAATGTTATCCACTTTCACTGAACAAATCATCTTTGTTCTTTCTGATTCTACTTTAGTCCAGACTCATTATGAGAAAGGATTTCATTTGAACATGAATGTTATTTTTCTTCTTGTTGATTGTTGTCTCTTCAGACTGAGTAACTGTAAACTCTCAGAGAGAAGCTGTGAAGCTCTGTCTTCAGTCCTCAGCTCTCAGTCCTCTAGTCTGAGAGAGCTGGACCTGAGTAACAACAACCTGCAGGATTCAGGAGTGAGGATGCTGTCTGCTGGACTGGAGAGTCCAAACTGTAAACTGGAGACTCAGGTCAGGATTCATCAACATGTAAAACTAGTTGACACTCAAATCCTGATTCATGGATAAACTCGTATCCTCCTTAAGATTGTCTTAAGATTGTCTTAAGATGTGACCTGTGTTTTGTGTGTTTGCAGGCTGTCAGATCTCAGAGGAAGGCTGTGCTTCTCTGGCCTCAGCTCTGAGCTCCAACCCCTCCCATCTGAGAGAGCTGGACCTGAGCTACAATCATCCAGGAGACTCAGGAGTGAAGCTGCTGACTGCTGGACTGGAGGATCCACACTGGAGACTGGAGACTCTCAGGTATGAAGAGGCTGCAGCCACAGAGCATCAGTCTGATAGAGGAGGTAGAGCTGGAAACCTGTTCTCTATCACACTATCAGCCTGGTTAATATGACCCTGACACGCCAAGCTGACCTCAAACTACCAGAGACTCATCTAACTGTTTGTGTCCCACATGATGTTGCACGGTGTATCGATACTAAAAGGTACCGCGGTACCTGTATGTTAAAAACGATACGATTTTGCATAATTTTTGTATCGATACTTTATTAAAATAGTGTGCACTCACTTTTCTGCTTCCTGTCATGCTGCCTGCATGCATTGACTGCAATGGGCGGGGCTTACGGGGGCGGGGCTTACGGAGTCATGAATTACGGGGGCGGGGCTTAAGGAGTGAGTGATCAAGACATGATGGCCTCAATGCAGGAGCTCTGAAGTGAAATCTGAAAGTACTTTTGCTCCATTACAGACTGAAGGAAAGCCCACTGACACACAGAGACCCATCTAACAAACCAAGGGAGGACACGTCAAACATGGCAAAGCACCTTTCAGACCGTCACCAAACAATAGGCCAACATAGCCGTGTATAACCAATGCTATGATGGCACCATGTAGTGTTCATTAATATCTTGCTGGAGGCTAATACTAATATTAATGCCATTTGTTAAGTGTTCAAAAAGCTAAGCAGGAACAAGCTGGTAAAAAGGGAACCAGACAGATGTTTGATTTATTACTATTCAGCCTCCAGTGTGTGTTTCCCTTTAGTCCAGACATTACTGTGAAAAGACAAACAAAGAAACAATCTGTTTAAACCTTCTTGATAAATCATCACAATAGGAATGTGTTGCTGTTTAAAGGAGTTCAGCTCCACCTGGTCTTGGTTTGTTTTGCACTGAGAGACAGTTCTCTGGCTGATAAGAGTGGACTTGTTGAAGCTACAGGTGACAGTCGGCCACAGACGCTCAGCTGGTGAACATAGTGGAGCATTTAGCAGCTAAAGAGACAGATGTTTCCCTCAGGAGGTGGAGACCAAACACAGAGCTAAAAGAGAGAATAGTGGTGTAACACGATCCTGTTACTTCTGAGTTCCCCCCCAGCACCAATGACAAGAGCACACTTGAGATATCGTTGCAACTGGTTTTATTGTCATATGCACACGCTGACAGACTGTGCCTCTGCTCCCTTCTCTCTCTCCTCCGTCCATCTTACGGCTTATGTAGTCAAGACACACAACACACACACACACACAATCTGCTCCAGCTGAGGCCAATTAGGTCTCATCCCGGCACCTGTTCCCTGAGTCACTTCTCCCCTCTCCAGCTGAGCTAACCACGCCCCTGCCACCATACCTCCACCGCCCGACTTAGGCCGGGGACCCATCCGGCCTAACCTACTCACAGGGGAGAGAGGGGCTCTCCCCTGTGAGAGCGGGAGAGGAAATCGGCCACAACCATCTGCGTCCCCGGCTTATGGATCACCTTGAAATTAAAAGGCTGTAAAACCAGATACCACCGCGTAATCCAGGCGTTAGTATCTTTCATGCGGTTTAGCCACTGGAGTGGGGCATGGTCCGACCAGAGGGTGAAAGAGCATCCCAGGAGGTAGTAGCGCAGGGAGTCAACCACCCACCGGATGGCCAGGCACTCCTTCTCTACCGTGCTGTACCTGGCCTCCCTCTCGGATAGCTTCCGGACCCACTCTTACTGCTGGGACAAAACGGCCCCCAGCCCTCTGGAAGAGAGACGTTAGGGGTGTGAAGGAGCGGCTCCCCACAGAGAGCCTGTTTTACCTCCTCAAACGCCAACTGGCACTGCTCCGTCCACTGGACCGGATCTGAGGCACCTTTCCGGGTCAGGTCAGTCAAGGGGCTGGTCAGAGCTGCGAAGTTCGGGATGAAGCGCCTGTAATAACCCGCCAGCCCCAGAAACTGCCTCACCTCTTTTTTAGACTTGGGCTGCGGGCAGGCCGCAATCGCAGCGGTCTTGTCCACCTGAGGGCACACATGCTCGCCGCCCAAGTGGTACCCCAGATACCGTACCTCCCTCCGTCCAACTGCACACTTCCCCGGGTTGGCGGTGAGCCCGACCTGCCTCAGGGACTCCAGCACCGTGCCCACCCGCTGCACATGCTCCGCCCAGGTGGTGCTGTGGATGATTACATCATCCAAGTAGGCGGCAGCATATGCAGCGTGCGGATGCAAGACCCGGTCCATGAGGCGTTGAAAGGTGGCTGGGGCACCGAACAACCTGAAGGGAAGCGTGGTGAATTGGTACAAACCAAACGGAGTGGAGAAGGCCGTTTTTTCCTTGGACTCTGGCGACAGAGGAATCTGCCAGTAGCCCTTGGTCAAATCCAGTGTCGTAAAGAAACATGCAGTGCCCAGTCGGTCCAGGAGCTCGTCGACCCGGGGCATTGGGTACGCATCAAAACGTGACACATCATTCACCCTGCGATAGTCCACGCAGAACCGTATAGACCCATCCTTCTTGACAACAAGAATAATGGGGCTAGACCAGGCACTGTTGGACTCTTCTCAATGAAAAGTGTGGATATGACTGCGCTGCGTCAGGGCGCAGCAGCTGACCATCAACTCACATCACTTGGTAAAGGGGCAGCCCTCGTGCTCCTGTGCGGCCTCGCGGAAACTCCACCAGTGGTCCTCCGGGGTCCGGCCCAGCCGATCGATGATGGCTTTACGCACATCCGCGTAATTGCGTCCTATCCAGCATCTGTCCCAACATAATTATCCGCTGGGCCGGCAGATCTGGGTGTTGCTCGCTGTCTGTCATTGTTCTCTTTCAAGGGGGTTCCACGTTGGGCGCCACTGTAACACGATCCTGTTACTTCTGAGTTCCCCCCAGGACCAATGACAAGAGTACACTTGAGATATCGTTGCAACTGGTTTTATTGTCATATGCACACGCTGGCAGACTGTGCCTTTGCTCCCTTCTCTCTCTCCTCCGTCCATTTTACGGCTTATGTAGTCAAGACACACAACACACACACAATCTGCTCAAGAGGCCAATTAGGTCTCATCCCGGCACCTGTTCCCTGAGTCGCTTCTTCCCTCCCCCCTCTCCAGCTGAGCTAACCACGCCCCTGCCACCACAAGTGGACTTCCATTCATCAGGTGACACAAACACAAAGAGTCCTGATGAGTCATCATGTTGATGTGTAACTGCTGGATGTGGAAGCAGCTGGTTGATATCATGTCAGACACAACTACTTCATAAACTGATAATGTGTCAGATGTTGTGTTTACAGCTTGTTTTCACTGAACCACAAACAGACAAATAATCAACTGATGCAGGTTTAAACATCTGATTTACTGACTGACTGGTAGAGGAAACTGAGTCTGAACTGGAGGATGATGGTCAATATAATACTGATAATAATATATCATGAATAAGTGAACATGATGAGCTGTCGTCATCGGCCAATCAGAAGAAGCTCCATGAAGTAACAGAATATGAGCTGATGAATAATAAGTGCTGCATGTGAACATGAATAACAAAGCTCTGTGCATGAGAGTGATGTCATGTTCATGTGTCCATGATGCTCTGACTCCTCCTCCTTTCAGGGTGGAGGAGTCACTCGACACAAACCCAGTACACAGGAACCTCAAACTGTCTGACAACAACAAGAAGGTGACATATGTGGTGAAGGAGGATCAGTCATATCCTGATCATCCAGACAGGTTTGACGACTGGCCTCAGCTGCTGTGTAGAACTGGTCTGACTGGTCGCTGTTACTGGGAGGTCGAGTGGAGAAGAAGAGTTTCTATATCAGTGAGTTACAGAGGAATCAGAAGGAGAGGAGACAGTAGAGACTGTTGGTTTGGAATGAATGATCAGTCCTGGAGTCTGGAGTGCTCTGATGGTGGTTACTTTGTCCGTCACAATGAAACAGCAACACCCATCTCCTCCTCCTCCTCCTCCTCTGGTAGAGTAGCAGTGTATGTGGACTGTCCTGCTGGCTCTCTGTCCTTCTACAGAGTCTCCTCTGACACACTGATCCACCTCCACACTTTCAACACCAGATTCACTGAACCTCTTTATCCTGGGTTTGGGTTTGGGTCCTGGTCCAGGTCTGGTCCCTCGGTGTCTCTGTGTTCTCTGGAGGACTGAGAGTCTCCTCCTGGTAGAGAAACGTTCTCTCTGCTGTCCAGATAGTTCAGCCTGTACAGGATCACACAGCTGATGTTAGTTAGTAGCAACCTGATCTCTCAGTGGTTGTAAACAGCTCTCTGGACTTGTGGTGTTGCAGATGGATGTCTGAGAGTTGAGCGAGGTCCATGTAATGACCTGAAATGATCTGTTGTCTGAGAGAAGCTTCAGAGATCCAGCTTCATTATTCACGTTGTATTGTTCACTTTTACTTCCATTCATCACTGACTGTGTGCTAGTTTGGGGAAACTCATAGAAACAAATCAAAAGAGACAAAATAAGTTAGAACCAAACTACTGATCAATAACCAACTTAGCTGTTTATTCAATGAAACGCTGCAGAATTCAGAGAGTTGGTGGATTTTCAACCAGCACGGATCAGGTATCAAGTGAGAAACTAATGAGGACCTGAAAGAGTCCAAATGATTTGGGAGGAATCTGCAGGTTTAAGGACTGATGTCAAAGATCACTTTTAAGGTTTTTGACATTTTATCTTTTCTTTACTTCTTGCATTATCCGTTGTTGTAACCTTTAATCTTGTTATTGTAAAAACAAATAAAACTGTTTTGTATTTTGTACATTCCAACCAAAGTCCAGTCTTGCTCGTCTCTGAAGACGTCAGGTCGTCTCCATAAGGTAAGAGAGCTCTTCGCCTGCGATAGGCTGACAGTGATATTTTTAGACCCTTTCCTCAAAAATGTCATACCCAAACTAAAAAGGGTGTATCTCTGCAACCACTAGGGCTCTTTGAATAATGTTGGTGTTATAATAAAAGGTACACATTGTGAGATTTTGTTCAGATGTGTAAATATCAGTCTATATGTTACTGGTTAAGAGTAAATGAAGATGACACACAGAAAAAAATGAAAAGGTTTCAGATCCGCCTATAAAAGAATCACTTTCAGGATGAAAGCTCAATATGTGAACATTCTCTAACCCAAACCATAGCACAATATGTGAACATTCTCTAACCCACATCATAGCTCAATATGTGAACATTCACTAACCCAAATCATAACACAATATGTGAACATTCTCTAACCCACATCATAGCTCAATATGTGAACATTCTCTAACCCAAATCATAACACAATATGTGAACATTCTCTCTACAAAGGTTGACTTTGATAAAATGAAGCAGAACAAAGTTAAAGAGGGTTTAAAACAGAGAACATTCAGGCGAGGTCTCCAACATTTGTATTGGGGCACATCTGTGACATTTGAATTTTCTCATGTACCAAACCATACATTTAACTTGTATATTAGTTATGGTGTTCAATACATCCAAATACAGCAGTTTGGGGCATTTTTTCATAAAGAGGGGGGATGGGATTTTAAAAGCAGGTCCATGCTGCAGTACTTCCAGTCCTCCACCAGTCCTCCACTTATCCGGCTGTCGGCTGTTTCATCAACCAGAATTCACCCTTTTTCAGGTTTGTTCACAAGACACCAAAAAAAGAGAATCTTTTAAAATGTAATTAAAAAAAAAAGACAAAACTCTCCGGACGTTTTGGGAACTTTAAGGTACTAATAGTGGACCACTGTGGATGTGGATTGCTTTGTTAGACTCCTACAAGCCCGGACGGTTACGGAGATGTCTTTTTAAGTGAAATCCGATGATGTTGTAAAGGGTACTTATGAGGGTTTTTGTGAAACCTTACGGGCAGCGCGAAAAATGGACGGACTGACGGTGAGTCGTTGGAATGTACGTAAGTACATAAACTTAACGGTTACTTTTATTATTTTGTACAGAGCCGATGTCTTCTCAAAAGGGTTGCAGTATTGTAGAACTTTAAATGAAGTTAAACAACGATGTGGTTGTGGAGAAAATGAAGGAAACGTCAAAGGAAAACTTTTTGTCCGTCCGATAATGAGCGCGGGATCAAGCGTGGGGCTTATATGGTTATGGTACTTGTAGTATTGTGTAACATTAAGGTACTTGTGCTTGCAGGTGCAGATCTCCCCCATGTCTTTGTTCTCATGTGTGTGTGCACCATGTATGATCATGCCTCTGCTGGTTCACTGTTTCCAGATTCCCCCGTGACTCTTAACGACCAACAGGTGCCTCTCAGGAGATCACCTGACCATGTGGCAGGAACACAGGTAGTTCTCATGACAGTGTCAATGTCCCATGAACTCACTGTCACTACGGTCACTTTATATTCATACACAGACACGACATGTACAGTTTCACCTTTAAGATTATAGTTATATATAGTTATATAGTTCCTCAATGTTAATCCTGATTTACTGTTCAAACAATAATATTGGTTCAACAGGATTTCCGGTGTAGTCAAAATATAAGAAGATGTTGTATGAATACGCTGTGTGACATCATCTCTCGTCTCTTCTCTATTAATGAATTTCCTCAGACGAGTGCCTCGGACGTGCGAGTGGTCATCAGGCGAAAGTGTAATAATGAGCAGTTCAACATACTTAAAACACAAAAAGGTATAATTTAAGTGAGCTATCAGCATGTATATTATCTCATACACAGTCGTATAATTCAATTCAATTGAGTTTATTTTTTATTGCCCAAAATCACAAATACAAATTATCCTCATAGGGCTTTTCAATCTGTACACAGAACATCCCTGTCCCGGGACCTCACATCGGATCAGAAAAAATCATTTTATGGAAAGTCAAAGGGTAAGTCAAATATTGGTAAATTATTGTCTTTTTTACTGTGATATTCATATATTTTCTTGTTTATTAACATGTCAGAAATGATATATTTAGTTCTGAAACATTTCAGTTATTTGTTTATTTAAATAGTCATTTTATGAATGTCAATTATAGTGGACACCAGGACAAAATGAATGCATTTAATGACTCCATAATTTGTTAGTTTTTGTATCTTCTATATTTGGCTGTCTTTTCACACGGAAATTGTCCCGTCGTCCGCTACAGTGGAATGTGCAGGGTGTGCCTTCGACTGTCTTTGGTATCCAGCGTACCATCCTGTATCAGTCACTGAGTCTACACTCCCTCTCGCTGACTCCATACTCCTCACGTCTGACCTTGAACATCCTCGGCTGTGCTTCTACTGTTTCACACACATAGTATAACACTTTTATTGTCAGCTGATTATTAATAATGAGTATCACTCTCACCCCGCTTGGCTCTCCACCGGCACCCAATGACGATGCCACCGCGCTCACCCGAGGAGGCGCGATGGAAAACAGGTCTGACGGCGAGGAATCCCCTGTTTCTCCCACCACCTCCACAGCGCTAGCTCGTGCCACTAGCTAGCTCGCTCGCCACTAGCTCGCGAGCTAGTGGCGTGCGAGCTAGTGGTCCGCAAGCTAGTGGCCTGTGAGCTAGTGGTCCGCAAGCTAGTGGCACGAGCTAGTGGCACGAGCTAGTGGTCCGCGAGCTAGTGGTCCGCGAGCTAGCGCTGTGGTGGTGGTGGGAGAGCGCTCGCTGCTAGACCTGTTTTCCATCGCGCCTCCTCGGGTGAGCATGGTGGCATCGGTGGTGGGTCACATGACATCTATTGTACTTCTGGTCGGATTACATCTATTGTACTTCTGGTCACGTGACTTCTATTGTACTTCTGGTCACGTGACATTTGTTGTACTTCTGGTCACATGACATCTATTGTACTTCTGGTCAGATTACATCTATTGTACTTCTGGTCATATTCAGGACACATTGTAAAGCCCTCTGAGATGGTGCCGGCCATCTTGCGGGCGCTGGCACGTCAAAGAATACGCCCAGCATGTCAAACTAAAGATCTGATTGGTTGAAGACTATGACAATCACGACAACGTCCCCATGTACAGGCCAGCGAGAAGGCCTCGGGCCTCGCTTCTTCCATAGAGACATAGGAGGTGAAATCTGATTGGATGAAAGCTCTCTTTAATAAAAAAAAAGCTGCACTGGAAGCAGAGCAACAGAGGAAGACAGGAGTTGTGCAATAATAAGCTGATAGGGATAAATAATTATAATACATGTAGTGTATTTGTGAAAAACACAATGAATGGATAAACAACTTTTTTCACCCATTTTATTATTTTTTTGCTCATAACAGTAAAAATGCATAATCATGGTACAGGCATTACATCTTTTTCCATGCACTGATTCATTTAGAAATTTTAGGGTATTTTGTCTTCTTTCAGACGAATGGAAAGAAAACATTCAAAGTATACATTTAAGTGTTTATTTTACTACTTTGTCTATTTGCGATTGCAGTTGATTCCTCCTAAATTAACCAAAAGTAACCTAATAACCCTATTCACCTGGAGAGTATAATAATAATAATAATAATAATAATAATAACTTGATTTGTATTGCAAAAAAAGTTTACAAAGTGCTCTACAGAGAAGCAAAGCATAGTCATACAGAAGGCCAATACCAGTAAACAAAAAAAGGAGCATACCATAAAGGCAATGAAGAGAAACTTATTATTACTTCATGTCAATAAAACACCGATATGCTGTTTCTGTATTTAGGCTGTTCACATTTAAAGTAGGCAGCTAACAGAAGGAATGATATATGTTCCAAAAGAACCCACAGAACCAGGAAGTAGTGCATATGGTAAATAAACCCTCTAAACCCTTCTTCATATAGTTTTCTTCATTGCACTCTTCACTTCTATTATTTCACCAAAGATGACGTTCCATTTCAGCTCCAGCTCAAGGAATCACCTGAAAAGACAACG
The DNA here is from genome assembly GCA_038501785.1 of Myoxocephalus aenaeus. Lineage (NCBI taxonomy): Eukaryota > Metazoa > Chordata > Actinopteri > Perciformes > Cottidae > Myoxocephalus > Myoxocephalus aenaeus. The sequence goes on from JBAMJR010000540.1 coordinate 87,026, forward strand.
AGACCAAACTGAGATTATTCATGAATCACACATTAAAATATAAAGATTGCTGCAACAGTTCCTGCTCTTTTGATTTGAATGAATGACAATAGATAATCCATCAGTGTGATGATTATTAAGATGTTTCTCAACCAAATATCAATATTTATGGAAGCCCGTTTCCGATACAAAAAAAAAGAAGTCATAATTATGAGATAATAAAGTCATAATTATGAGATAATAAAGTCAAAATTATGAGATAAAAAGAAATAATTATGAGATAATAAAGTCAAAATTATGAGATAAAAATAAATAATTATGAGATAATAAAGTCGAAATAATGAGATAATAAATTATGACTTTTTATCTCATAATTATGAAACTTTTTTTTATTTTTTTGTGCGGTAACGGGCTTCCATAAGTACCAGATAAATAGATACAAATGAAATGTAACCTCACCGTGATCAAAAGGGGAGCCGTCTTCAGCTAATTATCCCAGACCATGGTGATGAGGGCTTGGTCGGTGCTGGAAGATCTGCGCTTCCTGACAGCAGGAGGAGCTCCACTGCAGTCCTGTAAAACAGAGAGGGTTGTTAGTTGTTTTGTGAAAATGTAGATTTAGTCATATAAATCAATATGATAGTTAAAACTCTGTTTCCTCCACGCCTGCTTACCGGAGCGCATCCTGTGTCCTTGAGGCACAGCTCCACTTTGCAGTGCAGGTAGATCTCAGAACTGTGCTCGCTCCCCACAAACTCAAACATGAGGAAAGAGAAGGAGTTGGACTCTCCCAGTCCGTTTCCCACCATCTCCACCGTCTGGTCAGCGAGGTTCGGGCATCTGCTCAGAATCAGGACCACAGACATTGTTCAAATACATTCTGACCGATGGGTTTCATGACTTTTCTATGACTTTAAACCAAATGTCCATGAGCAAACATTTAGTGAAATCTGGGTGTAAACAGTAAAAAGTGAGTAAATGTAGTATTTAAACTAACAATGAGAATACAAAGCATACAGTAAACCTTAAATGACACAAATGAATGAGACAATAGTTTGATTAAAAGAATAAACATTTATATAGATGCCTGTATGTATGCCTGCTTATATTCTGAGCGTCTTTCTTTTAAAAGCATATTCATTATTTCAAACTCAGCGTAAATGAACGTCATGAACACATGAATATAACACATTTACATGACTTTTACTGAACTTTTTTTTTTGACTTTTCCAGGCCTGGAAATAACCGTTTTAAAATGCCATGACTCTTCCAGGTTCTCCATGACCGTAAGAACCCTGCACACACACACGGTGAGGTCATCGGCAGTGGATTCTTTCAGAGTGTTTTTCTCACCCGTCGGTCACCAGGTCGTACGACACTCTGCTAGCAGTTTCCTCCTGGTTGGTCACCCAGCAGTCCGTGGTCACCACGGCGACCACGGCGTCGTCCAGCCCCTCCGTCTTCACCTGCAGCCAGAGCCTCTGGGCCAGCGGGACGTCAGCGCCGGCCGCCACCGGCTGCAGGAAGCCGGCGTCGGTGAAGGCGGCCATCGTCAGAGTGTAGTTCCAGGGTCCAGTTTCAATGGTCTGGAACACAGAGCTGGAGAGCACACACACACACACACACACACACACACACACACACACACAATTGAGATAAATAAAAGCACACACAAAGACGCTCCGCTGGCCTCCACTCACCTGTCTCTGATCCTGATGGACATGCTCTCGTTCTCTGGCTGTGTGAAGGAGCAGGAGAACTGGATCTCCACCTGGTTCTCGCGGGTGATGGTTGAGTTGCTTTCCCTCATCATGACCTTGTTCGTGTAGACGACGCTGCTCTCGCCCGTCTGCATTGTGACAGGTTTAGAGTCATAAATCACACGCATGTTTCTATAAATAAAGACAACTAGTTAAACTCTAGTCAAGTGCCAAAAGAATGCATTTCTAGAAATCCTAACTTTGAAAACATGGATGTCACGCCTGGCCGAGCGCGTCGTGACTTTTCCACGAGACTACAGGTGATGAAGGCCCCTTTCCGGTGCAAATGAAGCCAGGGGGGGGGGGGGTGCTGCGCTCATGTGATTGGTTGAAAATGCGGGTGACATCTGATTGGCTACAGATAGGTCCAAGTTGAAAAAAAAAAACGCATTTGCTAATCCAGCCACGTCTGAGGAGTCTCAAAAAACCCACACACAAATGTGGAACCATCCACAAACAAAGGCAGTGCGATCCACAAATAGATAGAAAAATCCACGCACAAATACATTTTTATATAAATGGTAATTTGTGCATTGGAATGTATGTGTGAATCATTCTGTGTGCATTTGCAATTATTGACACTGATCTGACCCCGTAGCTTTTTTGTGTGATCGTTGCGAGCCGAAGACCGAAGGAGAAGCACCCACCGTGACCTCCGTCCCGCAAGCGTTCCCCTCGAAGCTGAACGTCACATTGTGGGTCTCCCCGTCCGACTGACCGGTGCAGGCCGGGTCGATGAGGTGTAAGGTCGAGGGGTCGACGCCCCGGTCCCACAGCAGACATTCAGCCACGGTCACGCTGCCAGAGTTCCCCATGCAGACTGTCGGATCGGCTGAAACACACCAAAGCACCAAGAAAACCTTTCAGGAGGGTTCCTTCTCCACAGCTGTTGCATTGTACCTACAGTGTCTGTTGCATTGTACCTAAAGTGTCTGTTACATTGTACCTACAGTGTCTGTTGCATTGTACTAAAGTGTCTGTTGCATTGTACCTAAAGTGTCTGTTGCATTGTACCTACAGTGTCTGTTGCTTTGTACTAAAGTGTCTGTTGCATTGTATCTACAGTGTCTGTTGCATTGTACCTAAAGTGTCTGTTGCATTGTACCTACAGCGTCTGTTACATTGTACCTACAGTGTCTGTTGCATTGTACTAAAGTGTCTGTTGCATTGTACCTAAAGTGTCTGTTGCATTGTACCTACAGTGTCTGTTGCTTTGTACTAAAGTGTCTGTTGCATTGTATCTACAGTGTCTGTTGCATTGTACCTAAAGTGTCTGTTGCATTGTACTAAAGTGTCTGTTGCATTGTACCTACAGTGTCTGTTGCATTGTACCTAAAGTGTCTGTTGCATTGTACCTAAAGTGTCTGTTGCATTGTACCTAAAGTGTCTGTTACATTGTACCTACAGTGTCTGTTGCATTGTACCTACAGTGTCTGTTGCATTGTACTAAAGTGTCTGTTACATTGTACCTACAGTGTCTGTTACATTGTACCTACAGCGTCTGTTGCATTGTACCTACAGTGTCTGTTGCATTGTACTAAAGTGTCTGTTGCATTGTATCTACAGTGTCTGTTGTATTGTACCTACAGTGTCTGTTGCATTGTACTAAAGTGTCTGTTGCATTGTACTAAAGTGTCTGTTGCATTGTACCTACAGTGTCTGTTGCATTGTACTAAAGTGTCTGTTGCATTGTACTAAAGTGTCTGTTGCATTGTACTAAAGTGTCTGTTGCATTGTACTAAAGTGTATGTTGCATTGTACCTAAAGTGTCTGTTGCATTGTACCTAAAGTGTCTGTTGCATTGTACCTACAGTGTCTGTTGCATTGTACCTACAGCGTCTGTTGCATTGTACCTACAGCGTCTGTTGCATTGTACCTACAGCGTCTGTTGCATTGTACCTACAGCGTCTGTTGCATTGTACCTACAGCGTCTGTTGCATTGTACCTACAGCGTCTGTTGCATTGTACCTACAGCGTCTGTTGCATTGTACCTACAGCGTCTGTTGCATTGTACCTAAAGCGTCTGTTGCATTGTACCTAAAGCGTCTGTTGCATTGTACCTAAAGCGTCTGTTGCATTGTACCTAAAGCGTCTGTTGCATTGTACCTAAAGTGTCTGTTGCATTGTACCTACAGTGTCTGTTGCATTGTACCTACAGCGTCTGTTGCATTGTACCTACAGCGTCTGTTGCATTGTACCTACAGCGTCTGTTGCATTGTACTAAAGTGTCTGTTGCATTGTACCTACAGCGTCTGTTGCATTGTACCTACAGCGTCTGTTGCATTGTACCTACAGCGTCTGTTGCATTGTACCTAAAGCGTCTGTTGCATTGTACCTAAAGCGTCTGTTGCATTGTACCTACAGCGTCTGTTGCATTGTACCTACAGCGTCTGTTGCATTGTACTAAAGTGTCTGTTGCATTGTACCTACAGCGTCTGTTGCATTGTACTAAAGTGTCTGTTGCATTGTACCTACAGTGTCTGTTGCATTGTACCTACAGCGTCTGTTGCATTGTACTAAAGTGTCTGTTGCATTGTACCTAAAGTTGATTGGTACGTGGCGGCGAAGAGGCCCCGACAGTGGCAGCGGGCTTCACCGAGCCTCTCGCTACAGAACTCGTGTTCATGGCAGGACAGGTCCAGACAGGCCTGAGGCGCTACAGACACACACAGACAGATGAGCTTCACTTTCAAACCATTTTCAGTCAACCACACTGCTTTGACTTTTTTGCGTGAACGGTTCTCGTCCCATCTCGTCAAAAAGTTAAAACGAACGATGATCTTACAGCAGCTGGCCGCTGTCCTCCAGTCCCCCACTGCGACGCCAAATCTCAGGTAACAGACCTCGGCGTAGGCCTGCAGGTACCGGCAGGGGAGACGCTCCGGCGTGTATTTGCACGAGGAGGTTTTGCACGCGGCGATGTAGGGCGCTGGGTCAATGTGCTTGTGGCAAGTGGTGAAGAGGTCCTGACCCATTAGATCACAGCTGATCAAGAGAGGAAGAATGAGAGTACAGGATCAGTTTATAGCAGTATGTTGTGCTCATCCTGCTGGATGAAGGGGTGCTTGGTGTGTGTTGTGATGGGTCCGTTCTTACAGGTTTGCTGTGATGCCGCAGGCCACCGCGTCGCCGTCGGGGACGCTGGTCTGAACCTCGCAGCTAGGTGGAGACAAACAGCACGTTCACTTTGAAGCCTTTACGACATTAACCCTGGAACACTAACTATAAAAATAGTACACCATCACTAACGTCGGGTATATTTCACTCGATATAATGTACCTGATAAAATATACTTCTCATCAAAATATATTAAAATATTACAATACAAGGCAAGTTGAAGTACTCTTCTTTTATTTTACCCTATATAACTTCTCATAAAACAAAAAACAGGTATCATGGGGGAACCCTGAAAAAAAGGCTCAAAATCGGGTGAAAAATTAGGGAATCGTCAATGAAACATGATTAAAAATATAAATAGCTATGAACTTGTTCTTTGGTCCACATGTTCCTGGGACATGTGAGTCTAGTCCTGTGAAGGAAAAGTCTCCTTCAATGTTAAAACCCATCCGGAATATTTTCACGCCCACCTTCAATAAGACACGCCTACCTTCAATAAGACACGTCTACCTTCAATAAGACACGCCCACCTTCAATAAGACACGCCCACATTCAATATGACACGCCCACCTTCAATAAGACACGCCTACCTTCAATAAGACATGCCCACCTTCAATAAGACACGCCCACCTCCAATAAGACACGCCCACCTCCAATAAGACACGCCCACCGTCAATAAGACACGCCCACCTTCAATAAGACACGTCTACCTTCAATAAGACACGCCTACCTTCAATAAGACACGTCTACCTTCAATAAGACACGCCTACCTTCAATAAGACACGCCCACCTTCAATAAGACACGTCTACCTTCAATAAGGCATGTCTACCTTCACTAAGACACGCCTACCGTCAATAAGACACGCCCACCTTCAATAAGACACGTCTACCTTCAATAAGATACGTCTACCTTCAATAAGATACGTCCACCTTCAATAAGACACGTCTACCTTCAATAAGATACGTCTACCTTCAATAAGACACGTCTACCTTCAATAAGACACGCCTACCTTCAATAAGACACGCCTACCTTCAATAAGACACGCCTACCTTCAATAAGATACGTCCACCTTCAATAACAAAGTGAGCAGCATGAAGCTACACAAGGAACCACACAACTCAGATAAAAGCAACACAATGAAAATGACGTAAACACAATCGCTCAGGTGAAAATCACCCGACGTTAGTGTTCTAGGGTTAATAAACAGGAGATATCAGTCAGGGGTTCATGTTGTGACAAAGTCGTACCCAGAGGGAGAGAAATCAGAGAAGGCGGAGTCACTCAGGATGGCGGCGGCACCTTCGTCATTGGGGTCGCCACACAAGCCAGTTAGTGACTCAACAATTCCTGATCGGTGAGAGAAATAACAACAAATCAATGAACTTTCAAACCAAATGAGAACAGCATGTCTGGCATTTTAGAGCTTGTTTTCTTAGAATGTAGTTTTCTGTACCGGTCACATGAGCGGTGTTCCCATCAAAGTGGACTCTCAATGTGGAGGAAGGTTCCACGGCAGTAACTCCAGTCCCGTCCTTGGAGAGCATCATGCCGTGAAACTCCTGAGGCGTGGTGGTGAGCGTCACTATTACGTCATCAACCTACATCAATCAGACAGGAACAATGAGAGAAACACCTCAAATGTACACTTACATGTGTTTCCACTTGGATTGTACACGTGGTGATGTTTAGTTATCGTTATTCTTTCCCCTTCATTGGTATTTCTTGAGGGTTTTAACCCATAAGGACCCACGGTGACACAGGTGTCACACGTCCTTTAAATGTTCTGGAAAGTTCTATACAGCTTCATCCTTGATTTGAACTCATCAAGTCCCTAAGTGACACCTACTGAACATCAGTCATGTGACAGGGTCATGTGATTTTTAGTTCCCATAACAACCTTTCCAAGATGGCCAAGAACGCTTAATTAACATGTCCTTTAATGCATTGCACCTGCTGTGAGCACATTTCTGGAAGAAACTGATATAAAACAAATCAGATAAAAATCGTAAATATCTGACACACAAATGACTGGAACAAAATGTTTTTCGCAATTTGTGAATTAATTCAGAAAACCCTTTCTCACCTTCTTTATCCGTTTAAACGATCATCATCAGAGATTGATCAAACAAAGACAAACTTATTTTCATTGTTTTTAAAGAACCCTATGAATACACTGTTGCTTTTTAGATGGATAGTAGCAGCTTACCACAACTATGCCACCTTGCTTCAGGTATATTTTTTCATCTTCTATTGTTATCATCAAGTTATCTAAAAATGGCACATCTTCAAGCTGTCGCTCCCGGAAACTCGCATAGACAGAGATTTCTGTGGCGCCCATCAGTTTGTAACCGCAGCGATGCGGGACAGAGATTTCTCTGTTGTAGAAATCGATGACCGTGGAGCCGGTCACGGTGCACACGGGAGGGGCTGCATTGCACCTGGTGGAGACGGAAAGGGATATTTTTTAGCAAAATCCAAAGACAGAAAAGGTGTTTTGATCACATCAGTTTACTCCTTATGGCGAGTACCGCTCACACCAACGCAGTGGTTCTCAAACTGTGGGGCGTCGAGGTATTACAGGTGGGGCGCGGGGGGGGAGAAATGCAGATTTTTTAATTTATAATCCTTTATTAATCCCATAAAAGAACCACATAAATGTGTTTATTGCATCAAGGCTTTTTGACTTTGTCAGGAACCTCTATTTCAACAAAAGAAAACAAAAACGTTTTTTTGCACTAAATTATAAAATGCTCTGGGTGAAATTATGACCTTTGTGTTGTTAGGGTCGGTTTTGACCCAGTTATAGAAATAAGAGTTGCTTGATTGGTTGTTGTTTTATTTACCTTGAAAATCTATATTTGTGTTATGACTTGTTCTGCTTTTCATTTTGTGTTTGTATTAAAGTTCTATTGCTGAAAAAAAATACTTTTTAGCCTTTTTCTTGAAGTAAATATAAAAGGGTCGAAATTGACCCGTAACACCATAGATGTTAGTACAGTTAATAATATTAAAATGAAAATAAATAAATAAAACAAATGTATTTAAGAGATGTGTTCTAATACCCCTCAGTAATAGTCAGGTAACCCAACAACCTTTTATTTATTTATATATTCTCTTG
>JBAMJR010000540.1:100000-112500 GCA_038501785.1 Myoxocephalus aenaeus
TTCAAGGACAGACAGCCTCTAGGAGTAGGTTATTACACCTGATCTAGTGAGGGAGACTTTATTTCACCACAAATACACGTTTGGTGCAGAGTTAATCAGTGGTGTATAAAGTACCCAAAAGCCGTACTTGAGTAAAAGTAAAGATACCTTACTGGAAAATTACTCCAGTAAAAGTAAAAGTCACCTAATAAAATACTACTTGAGTAAAAGTCTTAAAGTATCTGATATTTTCTGTACTTAAGTATCAAAAGTATTTTTCTGATATAAAATGTATTTAACTATTGAAAGTAAAAGTACAAGTACATGCTTTTAATAAAAAAGCAAAGGGTCAGAATTTTGAGAATTATGAAGTTTATTCTTTTAAGTGCTGTGGTCACCATGACCAAGGACAAGGAGTTGTGTTGATAAAATAACTGGGTTGGCTGTGATCCATCCATATATATTATGTTCAACATAATATATTGTACATAAGTATACTTTTGCATCTACTATGAACTTATCATCATAATTCTCCAAAAAGCAATATGACACTAAGGAGTTGTAACAGTGTGGTTATAAGTATGCTCATTCTGCCCGGTACCGGTCTGTGGGTCCCTTGGTACCGGGCCGTGGGGCCCTTGGTACCGGTCCGTGGGTCCCTTGGTACCGGGCCGCACAGAAAGAATGAATGAAAAATAAAAATAAAATAAAAAAAATCAAGGCCGGAACGATGTTTTATTGTGAAAAAAGACCGCATACATCCATCTGTGGTAACCTCAGACGGAACCTCTTGACACATGTCAAGAGGTTCCGTCACTCTAAAAATGAAACTTAAAAGTCTATTAACTCTGTCGGTGTTCTGGATTAAAACCAAGGCAGAGTATCCTGAGATCGCCAAAAAAGCACGAAAACCTGCTTCCATTCCAACATCCTGTCTTTGTGCAGCGCGTTATAAGTTAAGCAGTAGACTGGACTAAAGGTTTAGTTAGGAGTAGACTGGACTAAAGGTTTAGTTAGGAGTAGACTGGACTAAAGGTTTAGTTAGCAGTAGAGTCAGTAGACTGGACATAACGAACACATGTTGGGTGTCGTTGTCTCCTGTCTCTCCGAGGTCGGACCCGGTCCGTGAAAATATTGTCTTCACGTAACCGGCCTGTGGCCCATAAAGGTTTGGGAGTGCTGGACGAGAGGATGTAGAGGGCTAATGCAGAATATTGTGATTCGCAAAACCTGCTTGGTGGAGTCTGTGTTCTGTGTTTTTTCTTTCTAAAGATAGATTTGATTTTGTAGCGAGTAACGAAGGTTTCAGGGGAAATGTATCGGAGTAAAAGTACCAGTTTTCTTTGCAAAATGTAGTGAAGTAAAAGTAAAAGTAAACAGAAATATAAATAGTAAAGTAGAGTACAGATATCCCCAAAAACTACTTAAGTACAGTAACGAAGTATTTCTACTTCGTTACTATACACCACTGGAGTTAAACGATCAGAAATAAGAGGTTGAGGGCTTAGAAAGTAAGCGGTATAATGTAGTTACCTTGTAAGAGAGAGTGCAGCCTGCCTTACTTATCTGGAGGTCGGGTGGAGCAGCAGTGACGGAGCTCTGCCGGTGATGGTCGAGATGGAACTCTGGGACGTCTCAGCTCTCTCGGGCAGCTGTGTGTGCCGAGTGTCTTTCTCCATCTCTTTTTATGCCGGTCCTGCTCGTCCTCGCCCCGAAGTATGACGCACAGTCAAAGTGTCACACAGTAGATGTTGAAAACATTCTGACAGAATGAATGCCGGTTTGATTGAGCCTCGAGGGATTTTACCTTTGTCTGTGTGCAAGTGTGTCATCACAAAAATGTTCTCCGGCAACACCTGCGAGTGACCACAAAAAGGTTCTGAGTTCTTTGCCAAGTCTTTTGCCTGGCAAAGCGTTGACTTTAAAAGATGCAGTCACGGAACTTTACAGGTGTATTTGAGATCGAAATGAGATCGGCTCTACTTAAAACATCTTTTATTAGCGACCATTTTTTGTCAATTACAAATTTATACGAACAATAATCATCGAAATAATCTTTTCCGTAATACTTTTTTTCCGTCCCTGTTGTTGTTGTTGCACCAGTGTTGTGGAAGCATTCCTTCCTTCTGGAACGCCGTACATCGACGTTCCAAACTGGGTCAGGTCACAGAAACTAATGTTTGTTAAATCTTAATTGTCTATTCTGAACACATTATCGCTCAAAATCCCATCTCTTCTCCCATTACTTAGAAATACATTTGAGGTGCTTGTATTTTCATTTTCTGCAACTTCATACTGGCACTAAACTACATTTCAGAGGCCAATTTGTCCCTTTTTTCTGTTTTTATAAGATGCCAGATACTTTTGCAGACTCACATTACTCATCAGAATATAGTCAAAAAACAAATGCTGCTGTTATATTATATATAAGACATTTATTACTGATACCCAAATATACAAACTTATCTCTCTCACGCTCACAGTTCCCTATTTAATTGAGGGCCTCCACCTGCTCACCCCGTGGTGGGTAAACTACGGCCGTTGTGTTTGTCTGTAAAGCGTCTTTGAGTATTTAGAAAAGCGCGATATCAAATTAAAGTATTATTATCTTGTGTTAGGGTCGGCACCGACCCGTTTTAGGTTTTAAATGCATAAAAGAACCACATACAATTTGTTTATTGCATCTAGGCGCTTTGACTTTGTCAGGAACCTCTATTTCAACAAAATAAAAAATAAATAAAAGATTTCACTAAATTATAAAATGCTCTGGTTGAAATTATGACCTTTGTGTTTGACCCAGTTATAATATAAGATTATAGAGCAATAATTAGAGCCCAAACTGAAATCAGAAGTACACTGTCAGCCAACACACTGACAGAAAGCTCCTCTCCCAATCATGTGAGCTTTAGGGGATTCTCATTTGCCTTGTTTTCCAGTATACCTGCACAAAAACAAAACAAACAAAGACGGGTATGTCCAGACATGTAAGGTCAATTCTGTATAGAGTTGGTGACTTGCAGAGTGCACATCTTCAATTTGCAGCATACAAAAATGAAATGAAGATTTTCAGTGAGAGACTATCCTCTCACTGCATCCTCCTCAGCCAGCCCTGCCTCAACACCACCCAGAACAGCCACAGCCACATCCCCACTCAGGCCACCTGATTCTAAAAGAAAGAGGTGTCAGGTCTGCCCAAGCAGTCAGGACAGAAAGACAAACGTATTGTGCTTCAACTGCAAGAAATATCTCTGCAAAGAACACACTAAAAGTGTCACTTTTTGCCACACTTGCATCTAAACACACACACACACACACACACACACACACACACACACACACACACACACACACACACACACACACACACACACACACACACACACGTAAGTTCTTGCACACAGAGACTTTTACTCTGATTTTGTTTTTTATTAGTTTTGAGACTAGTAATTTATTGCTGATGGGTTGATTTGCTTTATTGGTTGTTGTTTGTTTGACCTTGTTTGTATTAAAGTTCTATTGCTGAAAAAAAGCCTTTTTCTTGAAGTAAATATACATGGGTCGCCACCGACCCGTTAACATGGGAGATGGCACTAGAAAGCTAACACAAGAGGAAGGTTACTGATTTGTTGAGTCAACATGTTGTGCTCAATGGTTACGGACGTCTGCACCCTTTGATCGAATGTTACGCAACCAGTTTGTCTCTGAACAAAAAGACAAATAAACCACAGCTGGTGATTAAATGTCAGCTCATGAATCTCCATCCAGCAAGAAGAAAGAAAGATATGTGAACCGCCTCGCCGAGCAGCTAGAGACGTGTCAATCACTGCAGCCTTCACACGCTAGGTGTGACTCTAACACACACACACACACGCAAAAAGAAAATCACAAATATATTTCTGCATTTGTATGTATTTATGCATTGATTTTTCTATTTCTTTGTGGATTTGTATGGATTTCTTTGTGGATCGCACTGCATTTATTTGTGAATAGCTTCACATTTACGAGTGGCTTTTTTTTACTCCTCTGCCACGAGGGCGGTGCCAGCGTTACAGTTACGGAATTTGCGGAGGTGAAGTCAGAAGAAACAATGGCGTCTGGTACACACATCCAACATCTTAACTGTACCAGTACAGCCCAAAGTGCCCATTTGACCACGGAGACCCGAAGCAAGCGGTCTTCAGAGCGGTGATGAACTCCATCTAGTGCAGTATAACACTGCAGTCAACTCAGCAGACACTCAGGTCTCCGTGGTCAAATCAGCTGCAGCAGACACTGACATGAAACATATTCAAACGGGCCACGTGACACAACATCCGGTTTGCAAAACACATTTCAGAACACATCCAAACATCTTAAGATGGGCACTTTGGGCTGTACTGGTACAGCTAAGATATTGGATGTGTGTACCAGACGCCATTGTTTGACTTCTGACTTCACCTCCGCAAATTCCGTAACTGTAACGCTGTAAATGTGAAGCTATTCACAAAGAAATGCAGTGCGATCCGCAAAGAGCTTTTTGAACTAAGTGTGTTGCAGAATTGCAACTAAAGTGCAAAGCAGCGCTTTTGTTTAAGGTATGGTTACACTTTGTTTAAGGTATAGTAACAACAAGTTCAAGTTATGTTACTTTGGTTTAAGCATGTGTCTATAGTGTTCAAGCAACGGACAAAAACTGTAAGTATTACAGTGGTGTTTGCTGTCAGATCTAAGAGCCAATCAGCTCTCTAATGTGGGGCAGCCAGGCGTTTCCCATCATGCACTGGGCCAGGCAGTCTGTGGAGAGCTACTTTGGCGCCTGGCTCTGAAATCGGCGGCCGCCTCGCTCTCGTGAGATTATCGTTGACCACGTGTGCATGACGTCAGAGCAAGTCGGGACAAACATCTACCCAGCATGCATTGCGCGCCGATCGCCGCCGATCGATTCTGCGCAGAACTGGCTCATCTCCAACGAGCCGATTTGTCGAGCGGACACACTAAAACGCCAGTGTGTGTGTGTGAGAGAGTGTGTGTGTGTGTGTGTGTGTGTGTGTATGTCTGCGTGTGTATGTGTGTGTGTCTGTGTCTGCGTGTGTGTGCGTGTGTCTGTGTCTGTATGTCTGCGTGTGTCTGTGTGTCTGTGTGTGTGTGTATGTATGTCTGTGTGTATATGTCTGTGTGTGTGTCTGTGTGTGTCTGCGTGTGTGTGTCTGTGTGTGTCTGCGTGTGTGTGTGTGTGTATGTGTGTGTGTGTGTGTCTGCGTGTGTGTGTGTGTGTGTGTGTCTGTGTCTGTGTGTGTGTGTGTATGTGTGTGTGTCTGCGTGTGTGTGTGTGTGTGTGAGTCACACCTAGCGTGTGAAGGCTGCAGTGATTGACACGTCTCTAGCTGCTCGGCGAGGCGGTCCACATATCTTTCTTTCTTCTTGCTGGATGGAGATTCATGAGCTGACATTTAATCACCAGCTGTGGTTTATTTGTCTTTTTGTTCAGAGACAAAGAAAACAGACGGAAGACAAACTGGTTGGCCACTTGGCTCGTTCGTTAGAGCTGCTTCTCGGCTGCAGCAGGAGGCGTTGACAACAAACTGCGATCGAGTCGGACAGTTTTAGGCTGCCTTCAAAGTATACACAGAAAAAATGACTTCCTGTTAGTTCCGAACTTTTGTCTACTTTACAGATAGTAGTAGTAGTTTACAGATTACGTTTTGATTTATTCATATTGTCAAGACCGGGTGTGGTGAGCGGAGACTCAGGCGCAGAGGGAAAAATCCAAAACGTACTTTACTTAGTCAAAACTCAAACAAAACAAAACTAGGAACTGGCAAAAATGCGCTCTGGGGGGCGGGCCGGAGGATGGCCACCAGAGCCGTGCTCTGGCGGGGAAGGGGGCCGGGACTCTGAGGGGGAACGGGACTCTGAGGGGGACACTGAAGGGGAACGGGACTCCGAGGGGGAATCTGGGACAGGTCGGGACGACGGTGGGGAACCCGGTGTTCCATAGAGGGCATGTTTTCACAACAACCAAAAAAATGAAATACTGAATTCAAAATCATTACATTAGTATATTTTACAGTACAGTAAATTCAGTTAAATCAAAAATAAAACAAACAATACACTACTGTAAACACAGAAAAACACAATTGTGCGCAAGTGGGCTTATGGATCCTGCCGTCTGTTGGGGTCTGGCCACAGGATCTCATCAACATCACAAGCAATGTCTTCTCTCGCTAAGCATCGGGGAAAATATCCCCTTGTGTGGCGAATCCATCCCTGGATTGACCTCACCTCGATGTCTCCGCAGGCCTGTTCCATTGCCTGCAGAAGAGGCATACGGGCATGTGGTTAGCGGTCATATACGCGCCATCTCCAAGCAGAAAATAATTCCTCTATAGGATTTAGAAATGGCGAGTAAGGGGGCAAGTACAGAACTTCAAATTGATCATGGTTGGTGAACCAGTTCTGGGCCAGAGCAGCCCGATGGAAACTAACATTATCCCAGACAACAACAAACCTGGGCTGCTCTGGTCCATCCTGTACAACTGCATCATGAAGTGCATCTAGAAATGTGATTATGTGTTGCGCATTATAGGGACCCAGTTTGGCACGATGGTGCAGTAGCCCTCGAAGACTTATGGCAGCACACAATGTGATGTTTCCCCCGCGCTGCCCCGGGACGTGCAAAATTGCCCTTTGGCCAATTATATTACGTCCCCGTCGTCTGTTTTGGCTAAGGTTGAATCCAGCCTCGTCAACGTAAATACATTCATGCGGCTGGGCAGCTCCATCCATGTCCAAGATTCTCTGTAACAAAAAATACATATTGTGGATGGCTTTACTCAAAGCACATACTTACACTACTACATATACAGAACCGACCCACCCCACCACACAGGTACCTGAATGTATCTATGTGGTACTAATCCAGTGGTACATATTCATCTGTTACTGGACTGCACCCATTCTTTATTGTATATGTAAAGGACTGAAACACTTACCTGTACATATTCATGTCCACGTTCTTTGACCCTGACACCGTTCCTCTCCAATGGGACCCTGTACAGTTGCTTCATGGTCATGTTGTGCTTTACCAAGATCCGTCTGATAGTTGTAATGCTTACTCGATTCATGTTGTTGAATACTTGCCCATCTGCAAGTATTTGTTGCTGTAGCTGGTGGAGACGGATTGCATTGTTTGCTCTGACTAGGTTCACTATGGCAAGTTCCTGCTGTTGGGTGAACAGGCGTTGGCGTCCACCCCCAGTAGGTCTTCTAGCCATTCTGTAGAAAAATGCAACCACAAATTGTTCTGGTTTGCTTCTTTTTTACAGTACTGTGTATACTGAACTTTACTGTATTTACCATACACAGTACTGAAACATCTCAACACGTTATCACGGTATGTTTCACAAAACTACCACTTTTGTTGAAAAAGGAGCATTAGCCACCCTGGAATACAATACATGTGATACAGTAACGTGACATGGTACAGTACTGTAAATACTCTAGATACAGTCTGAGTAGAGGAGAGAGTTGAAGACATACCTGTTTGCCAGTCGGAATGTCCTTATTATGGATGAAACTGAAGCGGCTTGGATTAGGATGGACTCTGCCCAGCTTCCCTCATAGTCAGGCCATGGTTTATGACATGGTCCACCAAAGTTGCTCTTATGTCATCCGAAATAATTTTCCTTGCGTGGCCTCTTTGACCACGTCCTCCTCTCTCTCTCTGTCCTCCTCTTCCTCTTCCTCTGCCTCTAGCTCTCCCTGCCTCCATGCTTGCAAAGTTGTCAAAATGGCTTAACTGAGGCCTTTTTGTAGCTGATTGGTGTTCAGTTGTGTAAGTAAGTGTTTTTAGGTGTGTGTCTATGTCTTTTCAATTAACCAATGTGTGTTGTATTTTGAATAGATGTGTTTTCCCAATGGTACCCTGAGATTTCATTTTTGAACTAAGTGTCTTATATATGAAATAGTGTGTAGTGTCTAGGAGCAAGTGTGTTGCAGAAACGAGCAAGTGTGTTACAGAATTGCAACTAAAGTGCAAAGCAGCGCTTTTGTTTAAGGTATGGTTACACTTTGTTTAAGGTATAGTAACAACAAGTTCAAGTTATGTTACTTTGGTTTAAGCATGTGTCTATAGTGTTCAAGCAACGGACAAAAACTGTAAGTATTACAGTGGTGTTTGCTGTCAGATCTAAGAGCCAATCAGCTCTCTAATGTGGGGCAGCCAGGCGTTTCCCATCATGCACTGGGCCAGGCAGTCTGTGGAGAGCTACTTTGGCGCCTGGCTCTGAAATCGGTGGCCGCCTCGCTCTCGTGAGATTATCGTTGACCACGTGTGCATGACGTCAGAGCAAGTCGGGACAAACATCTACCCAGCATGCATTGCGCGCCGATCGCCGCCGATCGATTCTGCGCAGAACTGGCTCATCTCCAACGAGCCGATTTGTCGAGCGGACACACTAAAACGCCAGTGTGTGTGTGTGTGAGAGAGTGTGTGTGTGTATGTGTGTGTGTATGTCTGCGTGTGTATGTGTGTGTGACTGTGAGTGTGTGTGTCTGCGTGTGTCTGTGTCTGTATGTCTGCGTGTGTCTGTGTGTCTGTGTGTGTGTATGTATGTCTGTGTGTGTGTGTCTGCGTGTGTGTGCATGTGTGTGTCTGTGTGTGTGTGTCTGCGTGTGTGTGTGTGTATGTGTGTGTGTGTGTGTCTGCGTGTGTGTGTGTGTGTGTGTGTGCCTGTGTGTGTATGTCTGTGTGTGTGTGTGTGTGTGTGTGTGTGTGTATGTCTGTGTGTGTCTGCATGTGTATGTATGTCTGTGTGTGTGTGTGTGTGTCTGTGTGTGTGTCTGTGTGTGTGTGTCTGTGTGTGTGTGAGTCTGTGTGTGTGTGTGTCTGTGTGTGTGTGTGTGTGTGTGTGTGTGAGAGATAGTCACACCTAGCGTGTGAAGGCTGCAGTGATTGACACGTCTCTAGCTGCTCGGCGAGGCGGTCCACATATCTTTCTTTCTTCTTGCTGGATGGAGATTCATGAGCTGACATTTAATCACCAGCTGTGGTTTAGTTGTCTTTTTGTTCAGAGACAAAGAAAACAGACGGAAGACAAACTGGTTGGCCACTTGGCTCGTTCGTTAGAGCTGCTTCTCGGCTGCAGCAGGAGGCGTTGACAACAAACTGCGATCGAGTCGGACAGTTTTAGGCTGCCTTCAAAGTATACACAGAAAAAATGACTTCCTGTTAGTTCCGAACTTTTGTCTACTTTACAGATAGTAGTAGTAGTTTACAGATTACGTTTTGATTTATTCATATTGTCAAGACCGGGTGTGGTGAGCGGAGACTCAGGCGTAGAGGGAAAAATCCAAAACGTACTTTACTTAGTCAAAACTCAAACAAAACAAAACTAGGAACTGGCAAAAATGCGCTCTGGGGGGCGGGCCGGAGGATGGCCACCAGAGCCGTGCTCTGGCGGGGAAGGGGGCCGGGACTCTGAGGGGGAACGGGACTCTGAGGGGGACACTGAAGGGGAACGGGACTCCGAGGGGGAATCTGGGACAGGTCGGGACGACGGTGGGGAACCCGGTGTTCCATAGAGGGCATGTTTTCACAACAACCAAAAAAATGAAATACTGAATTCAAAATCATTACATTAGTATATTTTACAGTACAGTAAATTCAGTTAAATCAAAAATAAAACAAACAATACACTACTGTAAACACAGAAAAACACAATTGTGCGCAAGTGGGCTTATGGATCCTGCCGTCTGTTGGGGTCTGGCCACAGGATCTCATCAACATCACAAGCAATGTCTTCTCTCGCTAAGCATCGGGGAAAATATCCCCTTGTGTGGCGAATCCATCCCTGGATTGACCTCACCTCGATGTCTCCGCCGGCCTGTTCCATTGCCTGCAGAAGAGGCATACGGGCATGTGGTTAGCGGTCATATACGCGCCATCTCCAAGCAGAAAATAATTCCTCTATAGGATTTAGAAATGGCAAGTAAGGGGGCAAGTACAGAACTTCAAATTGATCATGGTTGGTGAACCAGTTCTGGGCCAGAGCAGCCCGATGGAAACTAACATTATCCCAGACAACAACAAACCTGGGCTGCTCTGGTCCATCCTGTACAACTGCATCATGAAGTGCATCTAGAAATGTGATTATGTGTTGCGCATTATAGGGACCCAGTTTGGCACGATGGTGCAGTAGCCCTCGAAGACTTATGGCAGCACACAATGTGATGTTTCCCCCGCGCTGCCCCGGGACGTGCAAAATTGCCCTTTGGCCAATTATATTACGTCCCCGTCGTCTGTTTTGGCTAAGGTTGAATCCAGCCTCGTCAACGTAAATACATTCATGCGGCTGGGCAGCTCCATCCATGTCCAACATTCTCTGTAACAAAAAATACATATTGTGGATGGCTTTACTCAAAGCACACACTTACACTACTACATATACAGAACTGACCCACCCCACCACACAGGTACCTGAATGTATCTATGTGGTACTAATCCAGTGGTACATATTCATCTGTTACTGGACTGCACCCATTCTTTATTGTATATGTAAAGGACTGAAACACTTACCTGTACATATTCATGTCGACGTTCTTTGACCCTGACACCGTTCCTCTCCAATGGGACCCTGTACAGTTGCTTCATGGTCATGTTGTGCTTTACCAAGATCCGTCTGATAGTTGTAATGCTTACTCGATTTATGTTGTTGAATACTTGCCCATCTGCAAGTATTTGTTGCTGTAGCTGGTGGAGACGGATTGCATTGTTTGCTCTGACTAGGTTCACTATGGCAAGTTCCTGCTGTTGGGTGAACAGGCGTTGGCGTCCACCCCCAGTAGGTCTTCTAGCCATTCTGTAGAAAAATGCAACCACAAATTGTTCTGGTTTGCTTCTTTTTTACAGTACTGTGTATACTGAACTTTACTGTATTTACCATACACAGTACTGAAACATCTCAACACGTTATCACGGTATGTTTCACAAAACTACCACTTTTGTTGAAAAAGGAGCATTAGCCACCCTGGAATACAATACATGTGATACAGTAACGTGACATGGTACAGTACTGTAAATACTCTAGATACAGTCTGAGTAGAGGAGAGAGTTGAAGACATACCTGTTTGCCAGTCGGAATGTCCTTATTATGGATGAAACTGTGAAGCGGCTTAGATTAGGATGGACTCTCTGCCCAGCTTCCCTCATAGTCAGGCCATGGTTTATGACATGGTCCACCAAAGTTGCTCTTATGTCATCCGAAATAATGGTCCTTGCGTGGCCTCTTTGACCACGTCCTCCTCTCTCTCTCTGTCCTCCTCTTCCTCTTCCTCTGCCTCTAGCTCTCCCTGCCTCCATGCTTGCAAAGTTGTCAAAATGGCTTAACTGAGGCCTTTTTGTAGCTGATTGGTGTTCAGTTGTGTAAGTAAGTGTTTTCAGGTGTGTGTCTATGTCTTTTCAATTAACCAATGTTTATTGTATTTTGAATAGATGTGTTTTCCCAATGGTACCCTGAGATTTCATTTTTGAACTAAGTGTCTTATATATGAAATAGTGTGTAGTGTCTAGGAGCAAGTGTGTTGCAGAAAGGAGCAAGTGTGTTGCAGAATTGCAACTAAAGTGCAAAGCAGCGCTTTTGTTTAAGGTATGGTTACACTTTGTTTAAGGTATAGTAACAACAAGTTCAAGTTATGTTACTTTGGTTTAAGCATGTGTCTATAGTGTTCAAGCAACGGACAAAAACTGTAAGTATTACAGTGGTGTTTGCTGTCAGATCTAAGAGCCAATCAGCTCTCTAATGTGGGGCAGCCAGGCGTTTCCCATCATGCACTGGGCCAGGCAGTCTGTGGAGAGCTACTTTGGCGCTTGGCTCTGAAATCGGCGGCCGCCTCGCTCTCGTGAGATTATCGTTGACCACGTGTGCATGATGTCAGAGCAAGTCGGGACAAACATCTACCCAGCATGCATTGCGCGCCGATCGCCGCCGATCGATTCTGCGCAGAACTGGCTCATCTCCAACGAGCCGATTTGTCGAGCGGACACACTAAAACGCCAGTGTGTGTGTGTGTGAGAGAGTGTGTGTGTGTGTGTGTGTGAGAGAGAGTGTGTGTGTGTGTGTGTGTATGTCTGCGTGTGTATGTGTGTGTGACTGTGAGTGTGTGTGTCTGCGTGTGTCTGTGTCTGTATGTCTGCGTGTGTCTGTGTGTCTGCGTGTGTGTGCATGTGTGTGTCTGTGTGTGTGTGTGTCTGTGTGTGTCTGCGTGTGTGTGTGTGTGTGTATGTGTGTGTGTGTGTCTGCGTGTGTGTGTGTGCCTGTGTGTGTATGTCTGTGTGTGTATATGTCTGTGTGTCTGCATGTCTGTGTGTGTGAGTCTGTGTGTGTGTGTGTCTGTGTGTGTGTGTGTGAGTCTGTGTGTGTGTGTGTCTGTGTGTGTGTGTGAGTCTGTGTGTGTGTGTGTCTGTGTGTGTGTGTGAGTCTGTGTGTGTGTGTGTCTGTGTATGTGTGTGTGTATGTCTGTGTGTGTGTGTGTCTGTGTGTGTG
>JBAMJR010000540.1:115000-154383 GCA_038501785.1 Myoxocephalus aenaeus
GGAGTGGGACAGCAGCCTGAAGACACGCAGGACTGGTGAAGAAGAGGAGGAAGAGGAAAACTCTTCTTCCACACAGACCTGGTCCAGAGGGTTGAAGTCCACGAGGAGAAAGTGAGTAAGTGGCCCTTGAATTCCTTCCAGTGTGTTTCATGACCAACAAGCTGCTCTTTGCTGGTTCATGTGTGGACCTCCTGTCTCTGAGAAGGAGTCCACAGCTCAAAGTGGATCTGACCCGTCTGTCTGTCTCCATCAGGGCTGCAGGTGAACCTGTCTGTCTCCATCAGGGCTGCAGGTGAACCTGTCTGTCTCCATCAGGGCTGCAGGTGAACCTGTCTGTCTCCATCAGGGCTGCAGGTGAACCTGTCTGTCTCCATCAGGGCTGCAGGTGAACCTGTCTGTCTCCATCAGGGCTGCAGGTGATCACCAACATGAACAGGTATCACTCAACTCTTTTTTCCTTCAGCGTATTCACTCTGACTGACTTCATGTTGACTGTTTCTCTGCTCGTTCACTTGAACCTTGACTCTTAATAAACCTATAAATCTATAAAACACATTCAGTCGTTAGATTGAGTTCTGATACTGGACTAAAGTCTGGACTTTGGTACTTCAGGTGTTTTATGAAGCTCATATTTCATGTTTATTGAGGCCTCTGCTGGTCAAAGTGCTCTCAGAGATCAAATATCTACTCTACCCATCAGAGAGCAAAGTCCCCTGAACCTGGACCTGAACCTGAACCCAGCTGTGTGTCCATGAAGAGTGATCGGTCTAAAGACGATTTTATTGACTTCAAAGATGGACGCCGTTCTTATGACCCAGAGTAAGTTCTTAAAACAGATGAAACAGATGACTAACTGTTCTGATTCTCAGTTATGAAACACAGAATTGGTCGTGCATCATTTACAGTGTTGTTTTCATGATGATCAATCATGACAGAACTCAATATATTTAACTAACTGCTCAGTAGGTGCTGTATGAATCATTAACTGTAAACAGTCTCTGGTTCAAACACAATGTGAGTTTGTTTCTCCAGAGTCGACCAGGAGAGGTCAGAGTTTCAGAAAGCTGCAGAGTTCTGGAGACAGAAGACTGGGACGAGCTGCAAAAGTCTTCAGAGCAGCTCCAGAGTTCTGGGGACTAGGTACAGAATTCCGGGGACTACCTGTTGTGGTTTGTGGAGAAGTTTCAGAAGACTATGGGCACATATAATTAAGCAATAAGGTACTTGAGGCAGTACTGTATCGTCAATAATGTACTGTTACGCATCGGGCCGCAAACCCTTGAACAGTACATTATTGTAAATACAGTACTGCCTCGAGTACCTTATTGCTTTTATAATATGGTTACCTGCGACATTATAAGTAGTAAGTAAATAGTAAGCTGCCTTTCAGCACAAAATAGTTGTAGCCACCAAACGTTGCGTATCGTATTTCAGTAGCCTAGAGAAAATAGGCCCCCGTATGTGTGGTATAGGAACAGCCACACATACGTTGTGTCCCTGTCGTCTACGGGTTTTTACAACGACAACAAAAACATTGTTTGCGGACGTGAAGGCGCTGTCCTTCATCACACACCAGCACCGACTCAATGGTGGATCATTGATGTATCTGTTCAGTCCCGAACGCAGGCAGACATAACTGCTGATCCCGTAGTGGTCACCCTTTCCATTGCGCACAGTGCCATAGAAAGCCTGCAGTGCTTCATTCATATCTTCTCTGGTTATGGTCTTCAGGTCTACTGGTTTCTCCATCTCTTCGCACCAGTTGGTGAAGCAGTTAATTGGCCACTTCGTTTGGCTGACAGTGTTTTTTGCGTTGCGCAACATATAGGCCTCAATCGCATGACGTCCACCTGAATTATCCTCTTCGACTAACCACTCTGTAACGATCCCCCGTTATCCCCGTGAGTCTCGGGCCGGCACAAAGAGGGCAACACGCTCGACTTGGTTATAAATGGTCTTTATTTTGGTCGGCCTGCTGTGTGCTCTCTCTGAGCGCACTCGCCTTGTCGTTCCGCTTCCCGCTCTCTCCTGTTCCACAGCTTCTACTACTGTTTATATCGGGGAGAGACACAAACACAGATTGCCCCCAGCTGAGGCTGATTACACCTCATGCCCACACCTGTTCCCTGAACCACTCCCTCGCTCAGTTCCCTCCGCAGCTGAGCGCAACCCCGCCCCGCTGCCACACACTCATCAAAAGTCGTTCCCCCAAAATTATCAAAATTTACACCAAACATGTTTGATAACTGTCAAGCTTAAAATGACAACTAACGGTCGTGCAAAATCTACCTGTTATTTTGAGTGCACACTGATATGGAACGCTCAGGTAAATGTAAACAGGTGAACAGTACATTATGGCTCAATACAGTACACCCCGCGACTCACTCTCAACCAATCAGAATGCTTGATTTCATCTACCCATATTATAATTGTATATATATTGTGTTTATGAATATATAATATTTATAGATACACATATGATTGTATATATATATACACTGTGTTTATTTATATATATATATATATATATATATATATATATATATATATATATACTTTATACATATTTATATACTGTATACATAAATAATTGCAAATAATTCGGTCAAAAGTAAAAAGACACTGCTGTAGTTCAATGTTAAAGTTAAATAAAGTATTATGTTATACATCTTAACCTTTCCCTCAGTCAAACTGATTTAACATTACCTAATAATAAACTCTGAGAACAAAGATTGCTCGTTAGATCATCAAAACTGAATTATATCTCATGTTTAATCGCTACGGAGACATCGGAGACATCGGAGCCAGCGGATCATTTAAAAAAGTCCTGCCGAGATGAGGTTGCTCTCGGCGGGAAGCAGAGCTCTGACTGCCCGGTCCCGCGAGCAGGACCTCAAATCTCCAAAACCGTCGGCGTATATTTTTAAGTAGGCTGAATCTTGACAAACCGACCACAGATTTGATGCTTAAACAACTAACTTCTCGCCTGAAGACATCTTAAAATTACATTCCTTGACTCAAAAACATTAGCATTCAGAACATTCTCATCCGCCATTGTTCCCTGTCACTGATGCGAAATGCATTCTGCGATATTGGCTGTCCCAAGTACGCACAAGTCAAGTATGCATCTTGGGTAGAATGGGCGGAGCAAGTCACATCCAGGCATTTGGTCTGGGGACTAGCTGCAGGGGTTCTGGGTCTACATTCAGAGGTCTGGGAACAAGTTATAAAGATATGCAGACTAGTGTCAGATGTCTGGCAGAAGTCTGGAGGCAGAGTGCAGTTTGATGAAGAGTTAGTGGTTTAAAAGAGTTGCCTGTTGGAGGGTTGTCCTCATGAATCCTAGTTTTTCTTTGGTAACTAGGCTTTATTGTTAGGACTTGCTAAGATTTGAACTGTTATAAACACATTCAACCATCGGTTGTTGAACTTTGGGTTTCATATTGTCCACTGACTGTATAATAACTGGTGAACTTTAAATTACTGTGTTCTTTGTGTTTTTTGCTGTCTGCTGGTTATCTTTGGAAAATCCTAAATAAATGGCTCCCTGGCTCAGAGTCAAACTTCTACAAGATGTGACTCCAGTAGTTTTAGTTATTGTGTCTCATTGTAACGAGTTGGTTGATTAAGAAAACAACAAGTCACAATAAATAAGCTGTATCTTCTTTACCATTAACTACAAGTTTGAATGAAAATAACAGCACTTTTACTGTTCAATAAAACCAGTGGAAGCAGAAAAATAAATATTGTATGTTCAGAAATCCTTTATGTTTAGTAAATGTCAGTGTTTCTATCAGGTCACAGCAGCAGAGAGAAAAGGCTCCTGAACCCAGCTGTGTGTCCATGAAGAGTAACTGGTCTAAAGGTGGTTGGATTAACTTCAAAGATGGACGCCGTTCTTATGACCCAGAGTAAGTTCTTAAAACAGATGAAACAGATGACTAACTGTCACACAGATGGTCGTCCTTCATCTCCAGTCTTTAGCATCTGGTTTATGAAATGATTAATCATGACAGAACACGACATCTTTTACTTGTTGTTGTATTTGTGTTTTAATATCTTGAACAATAAACAGTCTGTGGTGAAAACACAATGTGAGCTGATTGTTCATGACTCCTCTACAGAGAGGACCAGGAGAGCTCAGAGGTTCCCAGAGGTCCGTCTGCCCAGCAGCATCAAACACACCTGGACTCCATATTTATGGTCTGTACATGTGCAACTACTTTTACATCTATTCTGTTCACAACCATCTCCATGCTGCACTCTTTAGACCAGTGGGTTGTCAGTCTGTCCAACATGGATCTGATGTTTGGTTCCTTGGTTTTAGTTTGTCATTCATAGAATATTCTGTTCCAGCTGCTGGAGGAGAACATCCTCACTTTTGTGAAGAACGAGCTGAAGAAGATCCAGAAGGTTGTGAGTTCAGATTACCCAGAATTCTTAGAGATTCAGAGAGAGGATGAGGAGATGTTGGATGGTGAGGATGAAGAGCAGAGAAGCATTTCAGAAGATCTCACTGCACTTCCTGAGGAGCATGAAGCAGGAGGAGCTGGCTGACTGTCTGCAGAGCAGTAAGAGGATTTCTCTAAAGATTTAACATGCTGGATAAATGGGACGTTTACTAATGTCTCAAGAGATGGACCAGAATATATTCATAGACTCATTCTTTGAGGAAATGACATGTTGAAATCTATTCTTTGACTCATTGATCCTCTTTGTTGTGTGTTCATTCAGGACTTCCTGCTGCAGTTTGTCAGCTTAAACTCAAATCTAACCTGAAGAAGAAGTTCCAGTGTGTGTTTGAGGGGATCGCTAAAGCAGGAAACCCAACCCTTCTGAACCAGATCTACACAGAGCTCTACATCACAGAGGGAGGGACTGCAGAGGTCAATGATGAACATGAGGTCAGACAGATTGAAACAGCATCCAGGAAACCACACAGACCAGAAACCACCATCAGACAAGAAGACCTCTTTAAAGCCTCACTTGGAGGAGAGGAACCAATCAGAACAGTGATGACAAAGGGAGTGGCTGGCATTGGGAAAACAGTCTTAACACAGAAGTTCACTCTGGACTGGGCTGAAGACAAAGCCAACCAGGACATCCAGTTCATGTTTCCATTCACGTTCAGAGAGCTGAATGTGCTGAAAGAGAAGAAGTTCAGCTTGGTGGAACTTGTTCATCACTTCTTCACTGAAACCAAAGAATCAGGAATCTGCAGGTTTGAAGAGTTCCCGGTTGTGTTCATCTTTGACGGTCTGGATGAGTGTCGACTTCCTCTGGACTTCCACAACAATGAGGTCCTGACTGACGTCACAGAGTCCACCTCAGTGGATGTGCTGCTGACAAACCTCATCAGGGGGAACCTGCTTCCCTCTGCTCGCCTCTGGATAACCACACGACCTGCAGCAGCCAATCAGATCCCTCCTTACTGTGTTGGCTTGGTGACAGAGGTCAGAGGGTTCACTGACCCACAGAAGGAGGACTACTTCAGGAAGAGGTTCAGAGATGAGGAGCAGGCCAGCAGGATCATCCCCCACATCAAGACCTCACGAAGCCTCCACATCATGTGCCACATCCCAGTCTTCTGCTGGATCACTGCTACAGTTCTGGAGGACGTGTTGAAGACCACAGAGGGAAGACAGCTGCCCAAGACCCTGACTGAGATGTACATCCACTTCCTGGTGGTTCAGTCCAAAGTGAAGAAGGTCAAGTATGATGGAGGAGCTGAGACAGATCCACACTGGAGTCCAGAGAGCAGGAAGATGACTGAGTCTCTGGGAAAACTGGCTTTTGATCAGCTGCAGAAAGGGAACCTGATCTTCTATGAATCTGACCTGACAGAGTGTGGCATCGATATCAGAGCAGCCTCAGTGTACTCAGGAGTGTTCACACAGATCTTTAGAGAGGAGAGAGGACTGTACCAGGACAAGGTGTTCTGCTTCGTCCATCTGAGTGTTCAAGAGTTTCTGGCTGCTCTTCATGTCCATCTGACCTTCATCAACTCTGATGTCAACCTGCTGGCAGAAGAACAAACAACCTCCCGGTTGTCAAAACCTGAACCAAGACATCTCTACCAGAGTGCTGTGGACAAGGCCTTACAGAGTCCTAATGGACACCTGGACTTGTTCCTCCGCTTCCTCCTGGGTCTCTCACTGGAGACCAATCAGACTCTCCTAAGAGGTCTGCTGAGACAGACAGGAAGTAGCTCACAGATCAATCAGGAAACAGTCCAGTACATCAAGAAGAAGATCAGTGAGGATGTGTCTCCAGAGAAAAGCATCAATCTGTTCCACTGTCTGAATGAACTGAATGATGGTTCTCTAGTAGAGGAGATCCAACAGTATCTGAGTTCAGGACGTCGCTCCACAGATGAACTGTCTCCTGCTCAGTGGTGGTCAGCTCTGGGCTTCATCTTACTGTCATCAGGAAAAGATCTGGAGGTGTTTGACCTGAAGAAATACTCTGCTTCAGAGGAGGCTCTTCTGAGGCTGCTGCCAGTGGTCAAAGCCTCCAACAAAGCTCTGTAAGTACAGAGAGAATTAGATTCATAGATCATAACTTAAATACGCTGCTAACTTTTCCACTTATTATTTTTTCTTCATCATTGTCTCTTGAGACTGAGTGGCTGTAACCTCTCAGAGAGAAGCTGTGAAGCTCTGTCCTCAGTCCTCAGCTCCCAGTCCTCTAGTCTGAGAGAGCTGGACCTGAGTAACAACAACCTGCAGGATTCAGGAGTGAAGCTGCTGTCTGCTGGACGGGAGAGTCCACACTGGAAACTGGAGACTCTCAGGTCGGATCAAGTTAGTTTGTCTGAAATTATATAAATGTGTCTCTAAACTATCACCTCCATTCATTGTAAACAGACTATCTTTCTGAATCTATGAATTTGCTCATCAGGAGGTCAGATTTCATAAACCACTTTGAGGAACTAGTCTCAGAGACTAAACTAGAGAAACTTGTAGAACAGACACATTTGATCCACAGTGGATTAATAAACGATGGCAGTGTTTGAAACACCATTTTCTTCCACAATATTACATCACAGGGTCGTCTTGTTGTTCCTCTTATTTATGCTTTAACCCTCTGGGGTCTACCGTCACGCTAGCGTGTTATACATAGTTTAATTAAAAAAGAAAATCATATCTCCGCGAAAATACGGCGCAGAAAAAATAATCCGCTACTGTTAGAACCGCCAAACTCTGCAGTTTCCGGCCTCCTCCTCTGTGTGCTTCTGTGTGGCTGTAACGTAAGCTGACACTCCTTTCACCGTGATTAGTCAATTCAGGTGTCCGTCAAAAAAAGTTGTGACTCAGGAACACTCAGGAAATCCCTAAGGCCCTCCCCACCCAGCTACGCTGCAAAGGACCTAGGATAACCTACACACCTGAGGTTTATATATACATGCTGTAGTTTACAGTCAGACAGAAGCTAGAGATAATGGAGAGAACACAGTTCACAACAGAGGAGGACGTTGCAGCAATTTTGGCCAGCAGCGATGAGGACGGAGGAGCGTCAGACAGGCCCTGAAGGCTTCGACTCCTGGAGAGGATTATGCCGAGAGAAGGGATCCACTGGAGGATGGGTACGTGTATTTACTAACTCAACTTTGTTTTGGCATATTTACGCTAGCACAGTGAGCACATTTAGCTGGTCCCGATCCCTTCGGTGGTTTTCCCCGGTGCCCGAGTCTGATTCTGAGACGGGGCTGGCTGTTGGGGAGCTAGCAGGGAGCTAACGCTAGCTCCGCGAGCTAACGGGAGATAGCTTGCTACAGCGGGGACACCACTGGAGGTAGTATCAGCTTATTACCCGACTGCATCGTCAATATCACTTAGTACCAACTAGTGCTGATCTTCGTTACGTGTTTGTAAGACGTAATGCTAACTATCGGTATGTGTTTATACATTAGCAACGTGCTAACGCACTAACATGCTAACGTACCGTTTAGCTCGTGCCCGGAGCTCTGTCACTGTTTTGTTGTGTAATCGTAACTTTCTTTCATTGAACTTAGTACTGACTGGTAGTCATTTATTTTACAGAGAGGACTCACACCTGTCAGGGTCCAGTGGACAACATGCAGCTTCTCTACAGCCACCTGCACCTATGCTATCGACGTGGAAGACTGAAGGCCTGAGCCCTGTTTACCAGGTATATGCACACAGCTCAGCTCACACGTACACCTGTTGAACTGTTCAAACTACTAACTAGTAGTCATTTATTTTACAGAGAGGATGCACCACCACCAGCCCCTCTAGCACAGCCATCCCCACCAGCCCCGGTCTGTTTTCTATTTCTGAACATGTATATGTGTAAATATTGTTTTATTCATGAATAATACATATTTTATTTGAAAACCAAACATGTTGTGATGGTAATTTTTCATTTGCACACACCCCATAAAGCTTTATCTGCAGTATGAAGTCATTTCTCAGTCCCATTTCTATCATTTTGGTGAAAGGTGTGACAGGCCACATTTCTGCTCAAAAAACGATAATATTTTTTGGGGTTTCAGACATTTATTTTCATGTTTCTAGCATGAATTCACATATTTCACTGCTTTTGTGAACCTAATACCTTTGGTAAACCAACTTCTAGCACCAAAACGTTTTGTCAGCATGAGTAAAGGTATGTTTTCACAAGATATATGAAGAATTTTTAAAAATCTAACTTTAATTTTTCAGCTTTAGATTCATATTATCACTTTATACTTTTGCCTTATGGCAATTGTGCCTCATTATATAGATAGCTGAGATTGTTCTGCAATTTTAGATGTAACACATGGGTATGTATCTTATATGCAAGTGCCTTAACCCTCTGGGGTCTTGCGTCACGCTGGCGTGCTATTCAGTGTTCACTTTAAAAAAAAAATTATATCTCCGCGATAATATGGAACAAAACTACGTTTAAATATCTCGGTGAATCAGTACGGGTTTCCGCTCCCGGGTCCTTCCGTCCGTGAGCTTGCACGTGGTTCACAGAGAAAGATAGGGCCACCTGAGTATTTATAAGCCTGCTGCAGCGTTCAGTCCGACAGAAGCAAGGGATCATGCCTGGAACGCACTTCACAACCCAGGAAGCACTTGAAGCGGTCTTGGCGAGCAGCGACGAGGAAGAGAACGGAGGAGAATCAGACTGTGAAGGCTTTGACTCCTGCGATGAAGAAGATTACGCAGAACGAAGGGATCCATTTGAAGATGGGTAAGTGTATTTACTAACTAACTCAACTTTGTTTTGCAATAGCATATTTGCTCACGATTACGCTGTCCGTTACATTACTGCACGTTGACTAGTAGTGTTTACAGAGATCACCGCCGTGTACGCTCGACTAGCGTGAGGCAGGTAATGTTTACTGTTAGCACCGTGTTCGTTATGACTACCGTGAGGCAGGTAATGTTTACTGTAAGCACCGTGCTCGTTATGACTACCGTGAGGCTGGTAATGTTTACTCTTAGCGCCGTGCTAGCTCCGACTACCGTGGGGCAGGTAATGTTTACTGTAAGCACCGTGTTCTTTTTGACTACCGTGAGGCAGGTAATGTTTACTCTTAGCGCCGTGCTAGCTCCGACTACCGTGGGGCAGGTAATGTTTACTGTAAGCACCGTGTTCGTTATGACTACCGTGAGGCAGGTAATGTTTACTCTTAGCGCCGTGCTAGCTCCGACTACCGTGGGGCAGGTAATGTTTACTGTAAGCACCGTGCTAGCTCCGACTACCGTGGGGCAGGTAATGTTTACTGTAAGCACCGTGCTAGCTCCGACTACCGTGAGGCAGGTAATGTTTACTCTTAGCGCCGTGCTAGCTCCGACTACCGTGGGGCAGGTAATGTTTACTGTAAGCACCGTGTTCGTTATGACTACCGTGAGGCAGGTAATGTTTACTCTTAGCGCCGTGCTAGCTCCGACTACCGTGGGGCAGGTAATGTTTACTGTAAGCACCGTGTTCGTTATGACTACCGTGAGGCAGGTAATGTTTACTCTTAGCGCCGTGCTAGCTCCGACTACCGTGGGGCAGGTAATGTTTACTGTAAGCACCGTGCTAGCTCCGACTACCGTGGGGCAGGTAATGTTTACTCTTAGCGCCGTGCTAGCTCCGACTACCGTGGGGCAGGTAATGTTTACTGTAAGCACCGTGTTCGTTATGACTACCGTGAGGCAGGTAATGTTTACTCTTAGCGCCGTGCTAGCTCCGACTACCGTGGGGCAGGTAATGTTTACTGTAAGCACCGTGCTAGCTCCGACTACCGTGGGGCAGGTAATGTTTACTGTAAGCACCGTGTTCGTTATGACTACCGTGAGGCAGGTAATGTTTACTCTTAGCGCCGTGCTAGCTCCGACTACCGTGGGGCAGGTAATGTTTACTGTAAGCACCGTGCTAGCTCCGACTACCGTGGGGCAGGTAATGTTTACTGTAAGCACCGTGTTCGTTATGACTACCGTGAGGCAGGTAATGTTTACTCTTAGCGCCGTGCTAGCTCCGACTACCGTGGGGCAGGTAATGTTTACTGTTAGCGTGGATCTGTTATGTGTTTGTAACTTAGTACTGACTTTTTTTTTTTTTTTTTTTTTTTTTTTTCAGAGAGGCTTCACAGCTGCCACGGTCCAGTGGAGCATCACTGCAGCAGGGGTCTCGTATTCCCAGACTACTACAGCCTCCCAGTCCGCCGGCTACAACGCTAGCCACTCCATCCCCACCAGCCCCGCCAGCAAAGAGGTCGCGTATTCCCAGACTACCACAGCCTCCCAGTCCGCCGGCTACAACGCTAGCCACTCCATCCCCACCAGCCCCGCCAGCAAAGAGGTCGCGTATTCCCAGACTACCACAGCCTCCCAGTCCGCCGGCTACAAGGCTAGCCACTCCAGCACCGCCAGCAAAGAGGTTGCGTGCTCCCCGAAGACTACCGCCAACAAAGACGCCGCGTGCTTCCCCACAGCTACCTGCACAGCAATCTTGGAAGACGGACAGTGACCTGGACACTGCTCCCCCTGTCTCCAGGTTCCAGCCAGCTCGGACACCAGGTCCACACCTCAGCGCCACAGCAACACCCATTGAACTGTTCAAACTGTTCTTCGATGAACAAACTGTAAAGACACTGTGTGCAAACACAAACAAACAGGCTGCAAAGCAAAAGGCAAAAGGGAAAAAATATAAATGGACAGACTTGGACGTAGGTTTATTTTACAAGTACATGGGGTTGCTTTTGTACATCGGCATGGTAAAGCTAGACGGGATTAGGGAATACTGGAGGCAGAATCACATGTGTTCCGTGCCGTATCCAAGGCTGATCATGACACGAGACAGATACAGGACAATATCGTGGAACCTTCACCTTAGCGACCCTGATGAGGACGTCCACAATGACTGCAAAAAGGGCACGGCTGATCATGACAAACTTTTCAGAGTGAAACCCCTAATGGACACCATCAAGACTGCCTGTAAGGCCTTTTACCATCCCCACAGAGAGCTGGCTGTGGATGAAAGAATGGTCGCCTCCAGGGCTAAGAGTGGGTGCTGCCAGTTCATGAAAGACAAACCCACAAAGTGGGGATTCAAGTTGTTCGTCTTGGCTGACTCGAGGAATGGCTACACGGTGGACTTCTCTATTTACCCCGGCAAAAGTAGCGTCCCCTCCGCACATGGCCTGTCATATGATGCTGTCATGACCCTTGTGCGACCCGGTTACCTCGGCACAGGCTACCACATTTACATGGACAATTTTTATTCCAGCCCCAAGCTCTTCAGGGCTCTCCATGAGTGTAAAATTGGTGCCTGTGGGACGTACAGGGACTACCGGAAGGAATGCCCTCGGACTGATGTGAACGCTCTCACAAAGAAGTCGACAAGAGGCTCCATGAGATGGATCCGTGATGGCCCCATCATCTTTGTGAAGTGGATGGACACGAAGGAAGTATCGGCCTGCTCCACAATTCACTCTGCATACTCTGGGAGAACTGTGACGAGGAGGGTGAAGCAGCAAGATGGCTCCTGGGAAAGAGCATCAGTCCCCTGTCCCACACCAATTGCAGAGTACAACGAGTACATGGGTGGAGTTGATCTGTCAGACCAGCTCATCCAGTACTACTCTGCACGACACAAGACGATGCGCTGGTACAGAACGCTTTTTTACCATTTTCTGGACATTGCCGCCACCAACAGTTACATTCTGCACAAGGAACTCTGTCTGGCCCAGCGAACAACACCCATGACGCACAGAGGTTTCGTGGAGGAGCTGACTGCTGAGCTCTGTGGAAAGTCGCTCCTCACCGCTCCTGTCCAGGCCCCTAAAGGTCATATTCCTGTGCTTATTGCTGCTGCTGCTTCTGCTGCAGCCTGCCCAAAAATGAAGGCAACAACGGGTCGCAGGGTGTGTGAGTGTTGCAAAAAGAAAGGCCATCGAAATCTCACACCATGGAAGTGCAGGGAGTGTGACTTTTACCTCTGCATGCAGCCGTACAGAAACTGTTTCGAGGAATGGCACTGATAGTGCAAAAAAGTAACGTCTACTCTATTTTGTGCCTTATTTGTTGTGCAATACTGTTACTTATTTTGTGCCTTATTTGTTGTGCAATACTGTTACTTATTTTGTGCCTTATTTGTTGTGCAATACTGTTACTTATTTTGTGCCGCCTTTGTTGTGCAATACTGTTACTTATTTTGTGCCGCCTTTGTTGTGCAATACTGTTACTTATTTTGTGCCGCCTTTGTTGTGCAATACTGTTACTTATTTTGTGCCGCCTTTGTTGTGCAATACTGTTACTTATTTTGTGCCGCCTTTGTTGTGCAATACTGTTACTTATTTTGTGCCTTATTTGTTGTGCAATACTGTTACTTATTTTGTGCCTTATTTTTACCTTACGTTTATTGTAATTCTGTGCATATAACAATACAAATATCTTTATGTATAATATGCAAAAAATTAAAAAATGTATTTGAAAAAAATAATGTTGTTATGGTCATTTTTCATTTGCACACACCCCATGAAGCTTTATCTGCAGTATGAAGTCATTTCTCACTCACTTTTTTTATCATTTTGGTGAAAGATTTGAAAGACTACATTTCTACTCAAAAACGGAAATAAAAGATTTGGTTTTAGACATTTATTTTCATATTTCTAGCATGAATTCACATATTTCACTGCTTTTGTGAACCTAATACCTTTGGTAAACCAACTTCTAGCACCAAAATGTTTCGTCAACATGAGTAAAGGTGTGTTTTCACAAGATATATGAAGCATTTTTAAAAATCAAACTTTAATTTTTCAGCTTTAGATTCATATTATCACTTTACACTTTTGCCTTATGGCAATTGTGCCTCATTATATAGATAGCTGAGATTGTTCTGCAATTTTAGATGTAACACATGGGTATGTATCTTATATGCAAGTGCCTTAAAAGGAGACTTTAAGAAATTATGTAACATCGAGAAAAAGGCTAAGACCCTGAAGGGTTAAAATGAGACTTTAAGAAATTATGTAAAATCTAGAAAAAGGCTAAGACCCTGAAGGGTTAAGGTAATATATATATTTGATATAAGTAATGAATGAGAAGGAGAAATGCAGGAAAAGAGACTGACAACTTGAATGTGTCTCTACAGTGATGATCTGTTGAGTTTGATGGTTGTTTATTTCGGATTTAGAATGTAACAAACATTAAATCAGAATATGAAGTTTAATTTCGCGTTTTCTTTCACTTTGTTCTCTCTCTCCCTCTCCCTCGTCAGTAAAACAACAGAAAACCATAACTGTGTTTTTTTTATATTCACCCATCCTCCTGATACCATAGTACTTCCTGTGTCCAGTAGAGAACACTGAACTGAATTATTTGATCTTGTTCAGATTAAAACAGCAAGAATGTTATCCACTTTCACTGAACAAATCATCTTTGTTCTTTCTGATTCTACTTTAGTCCAGACTCATTATGAGAAAGGATTTCATTTGAACATGAATGTTATTTTTCTTCTTGTTGATTGTTGTCTCTTCAGACTGAGTAACTGTAAACTCTCAGAGAGAAGCTGTGAAGCTCTGTCTTCAGTCCTCAGCTCTCAGTCCTCTAGTCTGAGAGAGCTGGACCTGAGTAACAACAACCTGCAGGATTCAGGAGTGAGGATGCTGTCTGCTGGACTGGAGAGTCCAAACTGTAAACTGGAGACTCAGGTCAGGATTCATCAACATGTAAAACTAGTTGACACTCAAATCCTGATTCATGGATAAACTCGTATCCTCCTTAAGATTGTCTTAAGATTGTCTTAAGATGTGACCTGTGTTTTGTGTGTTTGCAGGCTGTCAGATCTCAGAGGAAGGCTGTGCTTCTCTGGCCTCAGCTCTGAGCTCCAACCCCTCCCATCTGAGAGAGCTGGACCTGAGCTACAATCATCCAGGAGACTCAGGAGTGAAGCTGCTGACTGCTGGACTGGAGGATCCACACTGGAGACTGGAGACTCTCAGGTATGAAGAGGCTGCAGCCACAGAGCATCAGTCTGATAGAGGAGGTAGAGCTGGAAACCTGTTCTCTATCACACTATCAGCCTGGTTAATATGACCCTGACACGCCAAGCTGACCTCAAACTACCAGAGACTCATCTAACTGTTTGTGTCCCACATGATGTTGCACGGTGTATCGATACTAAAAGGTACCGCGGTACCTGTATGTTAAAAACGATACGATTTTGCATAATTTTTGTATCGATACTTTATTAAAATAGTGTGCACTCACTTTTCTGCTTCCTGTCATGCTGCCTGCATGCATTGACTGCAATGGGCGGGGCTTACGGGGGCGGGGCTTACGGAGTCATGAATTACGGGGGCGGGGCTTAAGGAGTGAGTGATCAAGACATGATGGCCTCAATGCAGGAGCTCTGAAGTGAAATCTGAAAGTACTTTTGCTCCATTACAGACTGAAGGAAAGCCCACTGACACACAGAGACCCATCTAACAAACCAAGGGAGGACACGTCAAACATGGCAAAGCACCTTTCAGACCGTCACCAAACAATAGGCCAACATAGCCGTGTATAACCAATGCTATGATGGCACCATGTAGTGTTCATTAATATCTTGCTGGAGGCTAATACTAATATTAATGCCATTTGTTAAGTGTTCAAAAAGCTAAGCAGGAACAAGCTGGTAAAAAGGGAACCAGACAGATGTTTGATTTATTACTATTCAGCCTCCAGTGTGTGTTTCCCTTTAGTCCAGACATTACTGTGAAAAGACAAACAAAGAAACAATCTGTTTAAACCTTCTTGATAAATCATCACAATAGGAATGTGTTGCTGTTTAAAGGAGTTCAGCTCCACCTGGTCTTGGTTTGTTTTGCACTGAGAGACAGTTCTCTGGCTGATAAGAGTGGACTTGTTGAAGCTACAGGTGACAGTCGGCCACAGACGCTCAGCTGGTGAACATAGTGGAGCATTTAGCAGCTAAAGAGACAGATGTTTCCCTCAGGAGGTGGAGACCAAACACAGAGCTAAAAGAGAGAATAGTGGTGTAACACGATCCTGTTACTTCTGAGTTCCCCCCCAGCACCAATGACAAGAGCACACTTGAGATATCGTTGCAACTGGTTTTATTGTCATATGCACACGCTGACAGACTGTGCCTCTGCTCCCTTCTCTCTCTCCTCCGTCCATCTTACGGCTTATGTAGTCAAGACACACAACACACACACACAATCTGCTCCAGCTGAGGCCAATTAGGTCTCATCCCGGCACCTGTTCCCTGAGTCACTTCTCCCCTCTCCAGCTGAGCTAACCACGCCCCTGCCACCATACCTCCACCGCCCGACTTAGGCCGGGGACCCATCCGGCCTAACCTACTCACAGGGGAGAGAGGGGCTCTCCCCTGTGAGAGCGGGAGAGGAAATCGGCCACAACCATCTGCGTCCCCGGCTTATGGATCACCTTGAAATTAAAAGGCTGTAAAACCAGATACCACCGCGTAATCCAGGCGTTAGTATCTTTCATGCGGTTTAGCCACTGGAGTGGGGCATGGTCCGACCAGAGGGTGAAAGAGCATCCCAGGAGGTAGTAGCGCAGGGAGTCAACCACCCACCGGATGGCCAGGCACTCCTTCTCTACCGTGCTGTACCTGGCCTCCCTCTCGGATAGCTTCCGGACCCACTCTTACTGCTGGGACAAAACGGCCCCCAGCCCTCTGGAAGAGAGACGTTAGGGGTGTGAAGGAGCGGCTCCCCACAGAGAGCCTGTTTTACCTCCTCAAACGCCAACTGGCACTGCTCCGTCCACTGGACCGGATCTGAGGCACCTTTCCGGGTCAGGTCAGTCAAGGGGCTGGTCAGAGCTGCGAAGTTCGGGATGAAGCGCCTGTAATAACCCGCCAGCCCCAGAAACTGCCTCACCTCTTTTTTAGACTTGGGCTGCGGGCAGGCCGCAATCGCAGCGGTCTTGTCCACCTGAGGGCACACATGCTCGCCGCCCAAGTGGTACCCCAGATACCGTACCTCCCTCCGTCCAACTGCACACTTCCCCGGGTTGGCGGTGAGCCCGACCTGCCTCAGGGACTCCAGCACCGTGCCCACCCGCTGCACATGCTCCGCCCAGGTGGTGCTGTGGATGATTACATCATCCAAGTAGGCGGCAGCATATGCAGCGTGCGGATGCAAGACCCGGTCCATGAGGCGTTGAAAGGTGGCTGGGGCACCGAACAACCTGAAGGGAAGGGTGGTGAATTGGTACAAACCAAACGGAGTGGAGAAGGCCGTTTTTTCCTTGGACTCTGGCGACAGAGGAATCTGCCAGTAGCCCTTGGTCAAATCCAGTGTCGTAAAGAAACATGCAGTGCCCAGTCGGTCCAGGAGCTCGTCGACCCGGGGCATTGGGTACGCATCAAAACGTGACACATCATTCACCCTGCGATAGTCCACGCAGAACCGTATAGACCCATCCTTCTTGACAACAAGAATAATGGGGCTAGACCAGGCACTGTTGGACTCTTCTCAATGAAAAGTGTGGATATGACTGCGCTGCGTCAGGGCGCAGCAGCTGACCATCAACTCACATCACTTGGTAAAGGGGCAGCCCTCGTGCTCCTGTGCGGCCTCGCGGAAACTCCACCAGTGGTCCTCCGGGGTCCGGCCCAGCCGATCGATGATGGCTTTACGCACATCCGCGTAATTGCGTCCTATCCAGCATCTGTCCCAACATAATTATCCGCTGGGCCGGCAGATCTGGGTGTTGCTCGCTGTCTGTCATTGTTCTCTTTCAAGGGGGTTCCACGTTGGGCGCCACTGTAACACGATCCTGTTACTTCTGAGTTCCCCCCAGGACCAATGACAAGAGTACACTTGAGATATCGTTGCAACTGGTTTTATTGTCATATGCACACGCTGGCAGACTGTGCCTTTGCTCCCTTCTCTCTCTCCTCCGTCCATTTTACGGCTTATGTAGTCAAGACACACAACACACACACAATCTGCTCAAGAGGCCAATTAGGTCTCATCCCGGCACCTGTTCCCTGAGTCGCTTCTTCCCTCCCCCCTCTCCAGCTGAGCTAACCACGCCCCTGCCACCACAAGTGGACTTCCATTCATCAGGTGACACAAACACAAAGAGTCCTGATGAGTCATCATGTTGATGTGTAACTGCTGGATGTGGAAGCAGCTGGTTGATATCATGTCAGACACAACTACTTCATAAACTGATAATGTGTCAGATGTTGTGTTTACAGCTTGTTTTCACTGAACCACAAACAGACAAATAATCAACTGATGCAGGTTTAAACATCTGATTTACTGACTGACTGGTAGAGGAAACTGAGTCTGAACTGGAGGATGATGGTCAATATAATACTGATAATAATATATCATGAATAAGTGAACATGATGAGCTGTCGTCATCGGCCAATCAGAAGAAGCTCCATGAAGTAACAGAATATGAGCTGATGAATAATAAGTGCTGCATGTGAACATGAATAACAAAGCTCTGTGCATGAGAGTGATGTCATGTTCATGTGTCCATGATGCTCTGACTCCTCCTCCTTTCAGGGTGGAGGAGTCACTCGACACAAACCCAGTACACAGGAACCTCAAACTGTCTGACAACAACAAGAAGGTGACATATGTGGTGAAGGAGGATCAGTCATATCCTGATCATCCAGACAGGTTTGACGACTGGCCTCAGCTGCTGTGTAGAACTGGTCTGACTGGTCGCTGTTACTGGGAGGTCGAGTGGAGAAGAAGAGTTTCTATATCAGTGAGTTACAGAGGAATCAGAAGGAGAGGAGACAGTAGAGACTGTTGGTTTGGAATGAATGATCAGTCCTGGAGTCTGGAGTGCTCTGATGGTGGTTACTTTGTCCGTCACAATGAAACAGCAACACCCATCTCCTCCTCCTCCTCCTCCTCCTCCTCTGGTAGAGTAGCAGTGTATGTGGACTGTCCTGCTGGCTCTCTGTCCTTCTACAGAGTCTCCTCTGACACACTGATCCACCTCCACACTTTCAACACCAGATTCACTGAACCTCTTTATCCTGGGTTTGGGTTTGGGTCCTGGTCCAGGTCTGGTCCCTCGGTGTCTCTGTGTTCTCTGGAGGATTGAGAGTCTCCTCCTGGTAGAGAAACGTTCTCTCTGCTGTCCAGATAGTTCAGCCTGTACAGGATCACACAGCTGATGTTAGTTAGTAGCAACCTGATCTCTCAGTGGTTGTAAACAGCTCTCTGGACTTGTGGTGTTGCAGATGGATGTCTGAGAGTTGAGCGAGGTCCATGTAATGACCTGAAATGATCTGTTGTCTGAGAGAAGCTTCAGAGATCCAGCTTCATTATTCACGTTGTATTGTTCACTTTTACTTCCATTCATCACTGACTGTGTGCTAGTTTGGGGAAACTCATAGAAACAAATCAAAAGAGACAAAATAAGTTAGAACCAAACTACTGATCAATAACCAACTTAGCTGTTTATTCAATGAAACGCTGCAGAATTCAGAGAGTTGGTGGATTTTCAACCAGCACGGATCAGGTATCAAGTGAGAAACTAATGAGGACCTGAAAGAGTCCAAATGATTTGGGAGGAATCTGCAGGTTTAAGGACTGATGTCAAAGATCACTTTTAAGGTTTTTGACATTTTATCTTTTCTTTACTTCTTGCATTATCCGTTGTTGTAACCTTTAATCTTGTTATTGTAAAAACAAATAAAACTGTTTTGTATTTTGTACATTCCAACCAAAGTCCAGTCTTGCTCGTCTCTGAAGACGTCAGGTCGTCTCCATAAGGTAAGAGAGCTCTTCGCCTGCGATAGGCTGACAGTGATATTTTTAGACCCTTTCCTCAAAAATGTCATACCCAAACTAAAAAGGGTGTATCTCTGCAACCACTAGGGCTCTTTGAATAATGTTGGTGTTATAATAAAAGGTACACATTGTGAGATTTTGTTCAGATGTGTAAATATCAGTCTATATGTTACTGGTTAAGAGTAAATGAAGATGACACACAGAAAAAAATGAAAAGGTTTCAGATCCGCCTATAAAAGAATCACTTTCAGGATGAAAGCTCAATATGTGAACATTCTCTAACCCAAACCATAGCACAATATGTGAACATTCTCTAACCCACATCATAGCTCAATATGTGAACATTCACTAACCCAAATCATAACACAATATGTGAACATTCTCTAACCCACATCATAGCTCAATATGTGAACATTCTCTAACCCACATCATAACACAATATGTGAACATTCTCTCTACAAAGGTTGACTTTGATAAAATGAAGCAGAACAAAGTTAAAGAGGGTTTAAAACAGAGAACATTCAGGCGAGGTCTCCAACATTTGTATTGGGGCACATCTGTGACATTTGAATTTTCTCATGTACCAAACCATACATTTAACTTGTATATTAGTTATGGTGTTCAATACATCCAAATACAGCAGTTTGGGGCATTTTTTCATAAAGAGGGGGGATGGGATTTTAAAAGCAGGTCCATGCTGCAGTACTTCCAGTCCTCCACCAGTCCTCCACTTATCCGGCTGTCGGCTGTTTCATCAACCAGAATTCACCCTTTTTCAGGTTTGTTCACAAGACACCAAAAAAAGAGAATCTTTTAAAATGTAATTAAAAAAAAAAGACAAAACTCTCCGGACGTTTTGGGAACTTTAAGGTACTAATAGTGGACCACTGTGGATGTGGATTGCTTTGTTAGACTCCTACAAGCCCGGACGGTTACGGAGATGTCTTTTTAAGTGAAATCCGATGATGTTGTAAAGGGTACTTATGAGGGTTTTTGTGAAACCTTACGGGCAGCGCGAAAAATGGACGGACTGACGGTGAGTCGTTGGAATGTACGTAAGTACATAAACTTAACGGTTACTTTTATTATTTTGTACAGAGCCGATGTCTTCTCAAAAGGGTTGCAGTATTGTAGAACTTTAAATGAAGTTAAACAACGATGTGGTTGTGGAGAAAATGAAGGAAACGTCAAAGGAAAACTTTTTGTCCGTCCGATAATGAGCGCGGGATCAAGCGTGGGGCTTATATGGTTATGGTACTTGTAGTATTGTGTAACATTAAGGTACTTGTGCTTGCAGGTGCAGATCTCCCCCATGTCTTTGTTCTCATGTGTGTGTGCACCATGTATGATCATGCCTCTGCTGGTTCACTGTTTCCAGATTCCCCCGTGACTCTTAACGACCAACAGGTGCCTCTCAGGAGATCACCTGACCATGTGGCAGGAACACAGGTAGTTCTCATGACAGTGTCAATGTCCCATGAACTCACTGTCACTACGGTCACTTTATATTCATACACAGACACGACATGTACAGTTTCACCTTTAAGATTATAGTTATATATAGTTATATAGTTCCTCAATGTTAATCCTGATTTACTGTTCAAACAATAATATTGGTTCAACAGGATTTCCGGTGTAGTCAAAATATAAGAAGATGTTGTATGAATACGCTGTGTGACATCATCTCTCGTCTCTTCTCTATTAATGAATTTCCTCAGACGAGTGCCTCGGACGTGCGAGTGGTCATCAGGCGAAAGTGTAATAATGAGCAGTTCAACATACTTAAAACACAAAAAGGTATAATTTAAGTGAGCTATCAGCATGTATATTATCTCATACACAGTCGTATAATTCAATTCAATTCAGTTTATTTTTTATTGCCCAAAATCACAAATACAAATTATCCTCATAGGGCTTTTCAATCTGTACACAGAACATCCCTGTCCCGGGACCTCACATCGGATCAGAAAAAATCATTTTATGGAAAGTCAAAGGGTAAGTCAAATATTGGTAAATTATTGTCTTTTTTACTGTGATATTCATATATTTTCTTGTTTATTAACATGTCAGAAATGATATATTTAGTTCTGAAACATTTCAGTTATTTGTTTATTTAAATAGTCATTTTATGAATGTCAATTATAGTGGACACCAGGACAAAATGAATGCATTTAATGACTCCATAATTTGTTAGTTTTTGTATCTTCTATATTTGGCTGTCTTTTCACACGGAAATTGTCCCATGTGCAGGGTGTGCCTTCGACTGTCTTTGGTATCCAGCGTCCATCCTGTATCAGTCACTGAGTCTACACTCCCTCTCGCTGACTCCATACTCCTCACGTCTGACCTTGAACATCCTCGGCTGTGCTTCTACTGTTTCACACACATAGTATAACACTTTTATTGTCAGCTGATTATTAATAATGAGTATCACTCTCACCCCGCTTGGCTCTCCACCGGCACCCAATGACGATGCCACCGCGCTCACCCGAGGAGGCGCGATGGAAAACAGGTCTGACGGCGAGGAATCCCCTGTTTCTCCCACCACCTCCACAGCGCTAGCTCGTGCCACTAGCTCGCGAGCTAGTGGCCAGCGAGCTAGTGCAGGGCTTGTACTTCTGGTCAGATTACATATATTGTACTTCTGGTCAGATTACATCTATTGTACTTCTGGTCACATGACATCTATTGTACTTCTGGTCATATTCAGGACACATTGTAAAGCCCTCTGAGATGGTGCCGGCCATCTTGCGGGCGCTGGCACGTCAAAGAATACGCCCAGCATGTCAAACTAAAGATCTGATTGGTTGAAGACTATGACAATCACGACAACGTCCCCATGTACAGGCCAGCGAGAAGGCCTCGGGCCTCGCTTCTGTCGTGGAAAAAGTAATTCTATGTCTCGGGAGGAGAGTTCAAAGGTGTCAATCAGATCGGACAAACAAACAGAGTTCCTCTGGACAAGACAAAATGCCTCTGTCAATTTATTAAATGCTTGCAAGCAGGAAGAAATCCCAACAGCCAAGAATCGTCAATGCCTGTCAGGTTTTCCACAAAATCATCAATGTAACAGTCAGTTATACACTTTTTGAAAACGATCATCCCTTCCTTCCCATCTCATCTCTCATTGGTTCAAACACGTGTTATACATTAACTGTGCATACTTTGACCTGATCGAAACTACACGTTCAACCAATCTCCTGTCCCCACATACATTAACCATGCAGTTAAGAGAATGACTGTGCACTTCAGCGTTCTTATCGACAGGTCAGAATCAGAGTAGGCCCCTAACCCTAACAACCCATGTTATCAGTCCCTCCATCTTTACTTATGTTACTCATTAATCTGAACATACCTCAGTATTCAACCCACAGGTTTAACAGTGAATGATTCTTTAAAACAGACAGCATATGCATTTTTCCCATCACATTCCACTCTTTTGATTATATAGTAATCATGTATCAATACAAAAAAAAAAAAATGTTTTACATTAGCATCACTTCTACTCATACCATTCAGGAGCATCGTCATTGTCGGTGTCAAAGTCAACTTCATGTTCGTCGTATTTGGGTACAGGATACAAGTCATCTTTCTGTTTAGACATGGTAGTCAATGGTTGATACAGAACCATCTGTTTAGTCATCATATTAGCTACCATCTTTCTAAGCATGGGAATCACGCAAGTCATGAAAATGAATAAAGCCACTAACACAAGACATATTGTGATAACAGTGCTCCGCCAAGTGAGCCATAGCACGGTGAGCACATCAGGTGGAGGTATCTCATCCTTTGCCATTGCTTCCTGAAGGTTAGTCATGTTCAATATTGCCTGATGAATAACGCCACCATCTATGTCATTCTCTGGAATAAACGTGCAACAGTGTTCACCTACTATAGCACACACGCCCCCTTGGGCTGCTGTGAGTTGGTCTAACACCATCCGGTTCTGCATAATCATTAGTCGCATAGAGGTCAATTCTTCGCGGATTCCTTTCACTGCAGCCATGGTCATATTTACAAAGCTTTTGAAACGGTAGTCAACTGTTTCAATACGCAAAATGTTCTTTGCCACTCCCACTCAGGGGAACAGAGCCCACATTACCTTTTTACTTGTCCCTGCATGTTTAAATTCATCTGGGACGTTTGAACCATAAACTGAATCGTGGGGTTTAAAATCTGCATAAGGATGTTTATCTGCCTCACGTTTCATACGTGTGGGTGCGTCCATTGTTGTGGTGGAGATAATGAATGTATGATCTGTGATACGAACAGGTGCACATACTTCGTCCCAATCTGGTGGGAGAGTTACATACACTGAATGATCACATAACCACCATCCTTCTGTAACGGGATATGTTCCATTTCGTCCAGGGACCGCTGTTCGGTATGCTACAATACAGTCGACACCAGTTGGGCAATCAAATGGGTTAGTGGCCCTGTACTTGAACGCCCAACAGGACCAAACATTGGTTTTCCAGTAATTGGAAACCAAAGTAACCTCATGTTCTGCTAATTTTTGACAATGGGTCACGTTATGTCCTGTTATATTCACACATGAGGGACGATAAGCAGGGTGTACAGTTATATTGCAATCAGGATCTCTAGTTATTGCACCCGTTATAATGATGTGTTCGCAGTTACCGAGCCTCAGACGTCCTACTGGAACGGTGCCATTTCGGGCGTAACATGTTTTAAACCGTGTTTTTGAATCTACAGACACCTGGATCACAAAAGATGAAGTTGATGAGCTATTGCCACTGAACCGTTTTACCATGTGTCGGTCGTCACATTCAGGCCCTTTAAGGAGATCCCAAAATGAGGGCCCATTGTGGAATCCTTTGATAGCCAACCCAGAGAAACATCCCTCAGATGGGCCTATTTGAATAGCTGAAATGAGAGGCTGACGAGAATTAGATGGTATTAGAGAACAT
The DNA here is from genome assembly GCA_038501785.1 of Myoxocephalus aenaeus. NCBI lineage: Eukaryota > Metazoa > Chordata > Actinopteri > Perciformes > Cottidae > Myoxocephalus > Myoxocephalus aenaeus. The sequence goes on from JBAMJR010000540.1 coordinate 139,175, forward strand.
ACGTAACAATTTGTAACATTAGCTTCTTTTGCCATGAACTCTGCGTAACGCCACCACATGTTCATAGAATAAGGATTTTTGGTTGTCATGCCTTTGTCAAGCCAGCTATCTTCCAAACTAACACCTGCCAGTCTCTTGTGTCGTTTTAGTACCGTGTCGTTGGTTGTCATACAGTCATTGTGGGTCGTTGAGTTGGTTTGGTCTGCGTTAGTCGGGTCGTTTCGTCTGTTCCTTATGTCCTGGAAGTGTAGCCATGCCCATGGAAAAACAACAAGAATAGAGATTATTAACAATAAAAACATAGTTACTCGTGTTCCACACACTCGATAAAGTGGATTCCATTGTCGTTGTTGCACCATTTTTGTGTGCGTGTTTTTCATCCAGTCAGTTTGCATGAAGTTCACTCAAGCAACTGATCTTGTGGGAATGATTTTACTTGTGTTAGCATCTGCCGTCCACTGACTCTTCTGGTCAAGATGTATGTGTGCGATTATATAATCCTATCCGTCTGTGGCGTCCGGTGAGTCGCTTCCTCGTTGGTAGTTGTCGCTGTCGTCGTTGCGTCGGCTCCACTGGTCAGCTCTACGTCGGATGGGGTCGGGACCTTCTTGCAGTGCGATGCATGAATCCAAGTAGCCCTCTCAGCAACTTTGAGTGCGGTGTGGGTGACGAGTAGGATCTGGAATGGGCCTTGCCACCGTTTCGCCTTCCAGCTTTTCCTCCTGAAGTCCTTCACGACCACGTAGTCACCGGGCTGTAGTTTGTGTAGCGGACCTGTGGCTTCCTTTGGAAGGGCTGCAGATACCTGCCTTCTTATGTCAGACAACGCAGAAGAGAGTTGCACACAGTACGTTAACATTTCATCCTCGCATAAGGCGGTGGATGGGAGAGGAGCCCTGGGTGCGTTCACCCCCACATGTGGTGCTGTTGCAAACAAAATTTCAAAAGGACTTAAATTGCTGCGTGTTCTTTTCCTCATTCTCATGTACATCAGCACGATTGGCAGGGCTTTGGTCCATGCAAGGCCTGTGTCAGAACAACATTTTGCTAATTTGGTTTTGAGTGTTCCATTTTCTCGTTCAACAGCGCCTCCACTGGCTGGATGGTAGGCACAGTGTGTTTTTAAGTCAATACCCATGTATGCACTTAATTCTGTGATGGCCTCATTTACAAAATGTGATCCATTATCACTTGAGAGTTTCGTTGGAATGCCCCAACGTGGAATAATTTCTGAGATCAAAGCTTTTGCCACCACAGCAGCTGTCTGCTTACTGGAGGGAAAAACCTCCACCCATTTAGACCACATGTCCACCATTACAAGACAGTGTTTTTTACCTTCAGATGGGGTTAATTCAACGAAATCCATCATAACATGTTCGAAAGGGCGTGATGGTGGTGGGTGTGCCGCTTGATTGGTTACAACCACTGGTCTGCCTGTGTTGTGTGTTGCACAAGTCATGCAAGCTTGACAAAATTTCTGTGCGTATGCCGAAAACCCTTTTGTAAACCACGTTTCATTTAATATGTCTAACATTCCACTCTTTGACACATGATCTAAACCATGTGTCAACTTGGCATAATGAGGAAAGAAATGTTTGGGTAGGCATGGATTACCATCTGGACCTTCCCATATGTCACCAGAGAACGTGCATCCCGAAGAGGACCACAATCGTCTCTCCTCTGGTGTTGCCAGAGACTGCATAGCAGTGAGTGATGACGGAACTGAAACCATGGTGTGTGAGGTGTCAAAATACCTCCGTGAGTCAGGTGGAAGCTGTGCTGCAGCCTTCGCAGCAATGTCAGCGCGCTCATTTCCCTTGGAAACAACATCAGTGTTAGATGTATGCGCAGCACATTTGCAAACGGCAATGGCCGTTGGTAACAGAATGGAGTCCAAAAGTTCAGCGATCAATGTGTGGTGCAATACTGGTTTACCATCAGATTTTAGAAAATGTCTATGCTTCCAGAGTGCACCAAAATCGTGCACTACTCCAAAAGCATATCTGGAATCAGTGTGAATAGTTACTGTTTTACCGCGAGCCAGTTTGCATGCCTCCGTGAGTGCGATGAGCTCTGCTGCCTGGGCTGAGAGGTGACATGGAAGAGATCCAGAACAGAGGACAGATGAATCAGAAACAACAGAGAAACCAACACGATTACTGCTGGTCTGGGGGTCTCTTGAAGCAGAGCCATCAACATACAAAACAAGGTCAGAATTAGGTAATGGTATGTCAAGGAGGTCAGGTCGTGGTGTACACTGAACCTGTAACTCAGCTATACAGTTATGGTCTTCGCCTTCACCTGGTATTGGCATGAGTGACGCAGGGTTCAAAGTGGTACATCTTTTGACAATTACATTAGGCATGTCTAGGAGACATGCCTAATGTAATTGTAAATGTGTGGTAGCGAAGGTACCGTGCCGCTGACAGATGAGATGATTTTTGTTCGAGCAAAATCAATGACACTGAATGAGGAACGAGTAGAATTAACGGTGCATATCCGACGATATCACGTGAAGCCGCGAGTGCTTTTTCTGCTGCCGCCACGGCTCGGAGGCACTGTGGTAAACCTGCTGCGACAGGATCGAGTTTCGCAGAAAAATATGCCACAGGACGCAATTTATCCCCGTGTGTTTGCAACAAAACCGATGTCATACACCCAGATCGTTCATCCACTGTTTGTGTGAATGGTTTGTGAGGGTCAGGCAAACCCAACGTCGGAGGGGTTTGTAGTACACACTTCATGTCAACAAATGCCTGAGAGGCCTCTTCCGTCCACTGAATTTTATCGGCTGCCGTGAGGTTTTTACCATGAATAAGTGATGACAGAGGTTGTTCTAATTGTGAATAGTTAGGAATAAACGAGCGACAATAAGAACACATTCCCAAAAAGGACATCATCTGTTTCTTCGTGCGAGGTTTTGGAATTGACACGATGGACGCAATTCGCTTTGGTGACAATGTTTTCCCTTCCGCAGAAATGTCATGCCCGAGAAAACGAACACTTCGAGTTACAAACTGCAGTTTGGATAAACTTGCCTTGTGGCCTTCTGACGCTAAATGTTTTAATAAGTTGATAGTGTCTTCCTGACACTGTGTCTGAGTAGGTGCTGCGATGAGAAGATCATCCACATACTGCAAAAGAGCAGTGCCCGGGGACAGAGTCAGACTTTCCCTAAGGGCTTCATTGTAGATGGTTGGGGATTCAGTATATCCCTGACACAATCTTGTGAAAGTGTAAGGTTTGCCATTGAAATTGAAGGCGAACCAGAACTGACTGTTTTTGTCCACTGGGACACTGAAGAATGCATTTGAGAGGTCAACCACGGAGAACCATTTTGCTTCAGGCGGAACCTGAGCCAAAATGGTGTACGGATTTGGAACATTAGGTGCTCTGGCGTGGACTGCAGCATTTACAGCCTTAAGGTCTTGTACAAAACGCCATTCAGTTGGTTTGCCCTGGTCTCTGATCTTTTTAACCGGAAATATAGGTGTCCTGACCGGTGAGTCAGGACATGAAATGATGACTCCTGCTTTAAGCAGGGAATCAAACACCGGAGCAATACCGTCGATGGCCTCTTGGCGCAAAGGATATTGATGTTTGTTAGGTCGGAAATCAGACCGTCCGGTGATGACCACAGGTTGGCAGTTTTTAACGAGTCCCACATCATACTTGTGCGCTGCCCAGAGCGTCGAAGGAACGGCTCTAAGGGCAGGGGAGATAAGGGAGACATCAGTTACAAAAGAGCCTGTGTGTGTCATAACACATTTTGACTGTAGATCAGAATCATCAAACACATAGACAGATCTGAGAGTGGCCATAGTAAATTTGAACTTTTGTCTACAAAACCCTGTGGATGCAGAGCGAGTGACGGAGAGGTCAGGAGTAGTCTGCCAGTCGGTCAATGATTCACAGGTCTTGACAAAAGGGCCCAGGTCTCTCCACCGATCCTCAGAAGATTTAGTCAGGGAGATGTGTGGGTACGAATCTGGCACCGTGAACATTTGCTGTTGAGATGGAGATAAAACAACAGAGAGTGCAGATTTGAATGTGGACCAATACAAAACATGTGTGGTCATATCGTCATTTATCTCGCTTTCTGCACAGAAGCGACTTTGATAATCTTCATCACAGCCGTGAGAGACATGCGCAGTGCAGTGCAGTTTTTTAGGAGTCATCCGAATGGCCTCAGGGTGCACTCGGTTATCTGAAAGGGATAACAGGTTGTGAGACTGATCAAGAGTCATCCACCATTGATAAACATATTGTGGTTCGGAGACAGTATGAGCAAATTGTGTTATCTGTGTCAACACTCTTTTCCTAACCACTTTCAAACCTGTGTGTGTAGAAATCAAGCTGATTCCAAAGGAACACATCAAGTCCCTGCCCATAAGATTTATGGGACAAAAAGAAGAAAGCAAAAATGAATGTTTGATTCTGATGTCAGGGTCAATGTCAGTTGGGTCAGTGTGAACACTTGTCATTGGTAGAGTGAATTTTTCTGTAACCGTTACCCCTGAAGCCCCCTGAGAGTAAACATATCTCCCACTCAGTTTTTGATTTGGAAAATATTTCTCCTGTATTACAGAATGAGAAGCCCCACTATCGACCAAAAACGACAGTTTCTGTCCGTTAACAACCACATCAGTTAAGGGCATGTCTTTAAATGGTTCTTTGGAAAATTTAGCATAAGTGTGTGTACTATGCGCTATTTCTTTACTTCTCTGCTGCTCTAGATGTTTTACAATGCTGAGTAAAGCAGTTTGTTGTTCAGGTGTGTGCGTGAGCGTGCGAAAAAGCCGTTCTTCATTGCAAGCATGTGTGTGTGTCAGCGTATTTGTTCTACTTCCCTTATCTTGCAGGGTCACCAGGGTGGAAGCCGTCTCCCGTCCACGTGCACCGTCCCCCTCCCCCTCCTCGCGTCAGTCTGAAGGGAACTGGTTCTTGCGGGCATGTGTCCATTGTGGTTTTTGCTCAGATCGGTTTGGACAGTCCTTGACCCAATGTCCCATTTCACCACATTTGAAACATCCATCATAACCGGTTTGTCGTCTTTCGCCGTTGTTGCTGAAAGTTCCTCTGCCCCGTCCTCTTCCGCGTCCGCGACCTTGAGGTTGGCTGCGCCAATTATTGTTATTCTGTCGGTTGCCAGCACCATCCTGGTACATCGTGAGGTTGGAAACAGCTTGTAGCATGGACAGCTGTGCTTTTTCTGCCGCCTGTTTATATTTGCGGTCTTGAGAGACTTCTCCCTCCCTCAGCTGTTTCTGGTTGTGTTTCGCATGTTTGACAACTTCCTCGTGTCTAGCATCTTCCAGTCCTATGACAGAACGCTCAGTGGCCCGTTTGATGTCAGGCAACAGTCCATTAATAAACGCATTTTTCAAATGTGTTTCCCAGACTGTCATTAGTGTCACATTCTCTGGTTTTGGAATGCCACCGTGAGCTTGGAACGTAGTCAGCATTCTCTGGTGATAATCTTCCAGCGGTTCATCTGTCCGTTGCTTAGTACCGTTAATGATGGACATGTCTACTCGTTCCGGAAACTGGATTATGATCCCAGCGCAGACTGCTGTCACAAAATTCCTGTAATCTAGATTGTCCACGTGATCCCATCCAGCTTTTCTGGGACGGACGTTAGCCTGTGCTCCCGTCACGTATTGACTGATTTTGCTGAATAGAACAGGGCCTACTTGTAACATTAGTAGCCGGTGCATTTCTTGTCCAGTTGGCATAAATTGCTCACAAAAGATTTGAAAAGCGGTACTGAAATTAATACCTGAGTTGGTGATTTTAGGCAAGTGTGACATTGCGGTTCTTATGTCTGCATCAGTCCAGGGGCGAAACACGAGTTGTGGGGCACCATCTGCTCCCGGTACTTGGATCATTGGGAGAGTGAAATTCAACCGTCTGGTGGGGTCTGCTGTTTGGGCTGTTTCTTCTGGCGGGTTAAAATACGCTTGTGGATTCAGTCCGTTAATCATTGACGGCAGACCTCCAAAGGCCTTTCTCCATGTGCTGGGAGAAGTCCATGAGGCTGCAGCAGGAGTGGAGGTTGACTGTGGTTCATGTGGCGGTGTCTCTGGATTCTGACGCTGGAGCGCATTTTGTTGGTCAGCGAAATCCATCTCTCTGCGCTGTTGGCGAGTCTCTGGTCCTGTCAACAGCAATGGACCAGGAGCGAGAGGCTGTGGTTGTTGCATCGCAGCGTTTCCTGGTATCTCTGCGGCTCGGTAGGGGGGTGGGACGCCGCACGTTTCCAGAAGAGGTCCATTTGACCCCGTAAGACTTGGGTACAAAGAAGGACGACAAGGGTTATGGGGACTCAGCCCTTCGTTCGGGTCAATTTTCTCTTTAGATTTAACATTTTTTGAAACTTGTACCAGTGTTAATTGCTTCTGCAATTGTTTTCTCTCTCTCAATTTCCCTTCTTTTTCCCATTGTTCAAGACAACATTTGTTTTTCTCCATTTTCTCTAAGTTTTTTTACTTTAACTGTTTTTCTATTTTTCATTTTCTTTTCTTTTCCCTCTAAATCCGTTCTCAGCTTTTCTATTTTAGCCGAGCTGAACGAACCCTCTACTGGAAAACCATATTTCTTATTCCAATTTTTTAAGCATCCGATGCTTTGGTCTCCATATTTCCGCGTCATTATGTCCACCATTGCTCCCTGAGGGGAGGGTTTAACATTCTTTCCACCCATTATTTCAGGCGTGGCGAGTACTCCTTAATAATAAAATACACTCGTCAGTATATTTTCTAGCTTCTTTTCTTTGGAAAAGCTAAAAACCTTATCCGTATCTCACAGTTCAGCTCACTTAACCTTGCTGATACTGATTTTATACAGAGCCCATATCTAGATACTGATCTAGATACCGTGGTCAAGTTATTGGATTACGATCTTCAAAATAAAGGTATTTTAAAGTTTCAAAACGTAAAGTAGGTCAAGGTCAAAGGTCTCTACCGTCTCCTTTCTTCCTCTTTACCACTTCGCAATCTCAATACTTTCCACCGTTAAACTCATGCATGGATTATGATGACACAGAAACCAAGAAGACCTTTATATTAATTTACAATTGACAAAACTAACAGACACACTCTGTCTCCAGTCTCTGCTTGTTCTGTTATTTTACGTAATTCAAACTTTTGTTTTCCCACTGGAAATAAAAATGTATGATTGAAATTCAAACCTCTCACCCGATATGAAGAAATTACTTCTTTGTCCAGATTGCTATGAAGCCCATCGGTCCTCCACCGGCTGCTGGCCCCCGTCTCACTTTTAGCTGTCGTGGAATCGGGGCGAAATCTTTCTTTTGATCTCGGAGTGCCCTCTCCAGCCGTCGTCGAGAGTCCCGATGAAAGCCTCACGCAATCCTGCCGACAACGCCAAATTGTCGTGGAAAAAGTAATTCTATGTCTCGGGAGGAGAGTTCAAAGGTGTCAATCAGATCGGACAAACAAACAGAGTTCCTCTGGACAAGACAAAATGCCTCTGTCAATTTATTAAATGCTTGCAAGCAGGAAGAAATCCCAACAGCCAAGAATCGTCAATGCCTGTCAGGTTTTCCACAAAATCATCAATGTAACAGTCAGTTATACACTTTTTGAAAACGATCATCCCTTCCTTCCCATCTCATCTCTCATTGGTTCAAACACGTGTTATACATTAACTGTGCATACTTTGACCTGATCGAAACTACACGTTCAACCAATCTCCTGTCCCCACATACATTAACCATGCAGTTAAGAGAATGACTGTGCACTTCAGCGTTCTTATCGACAGGTCAGAATCAGAGTAGGCCCCTAACCCTAACAACCCATGTTATCAGTCCCTCCATCTTTACTTATGTTACTCATTAATCTGAACATACCTCAGTATTCAACCCACAGGTTTAACAGTGAATGATTCTTTAAAACAGACAGCATATGCATTTTTCCCATCACACTTCTTCCATAGAGACATAGGAGGTGAAATCTGATTGGATGAAAGCTCTCTTTAATAAAAAAAAAGCTGCACTGGAAGCAGAGCAACAGAGGAAGACAGGAGTTGTGCAATAATAAGCTGATAGGGATAAATAATTATAATACATGTAGTGTATTTGTGAAAAACACAATGAATGGATAAACAACTTTTTTCACCCATTTTATTATTTTTTTGCTCATAACAGTAAAAATGCATAATCATGGTACAGGCATTACATCTTTTTCCATGCACTGATTCATTTAGAAATTTTAGGGTATTTTGTCTTCTTTCAGACGAATGGAAAGAAAACATTCAAAGTATACATTTAAGTGTTTATTTTACTACTTTGTCTATTTGCGATTGCAGTTGATTCCTCCTAAATTAACCAAAAGTAACCTAATAACCCTATTCACCTGGAGAGTATAATAATAATAATAATAATAACTTGATTTGTATTGCAAAAAAAGTTTACAAAGTGCTCTACAGAGAAGCAAAGCATAGTCATACAGAAGGCCAATACCAGTAAACAAAAAAAGGAGCATACCATAAAGGCAATGAAGAGAAACTTATTATTACTTCATGTCAATAAAACACCGATATGCTGTTTCTGTATTTAGGCTGTTCACATTTAAAGTAGGCAGCTAACAGAAGGAATGATATATGTTCCAAAAGAACCCACAGAACCAGGAAGTAGTGCATATGGTAAATAAACCCTCTAAACCCTTCTTCATATAGTTTTCTTCATTGCACTCTTCACTTCTATTATTTCACCAAAGATGACGTTCCATTTCAGCTCCAGCTCAAGGAATCACCTGAAAAGACAACGAGACCAAACTGAGATTATTCATGAATCACACATTAAAATATAAAGATTGCTGCAACAGTTCCTGCTCTTTTGATTTGAATGAATGACAATAGATAATCCATCAGTGTGATGATTATTAAGATGTTTCTCAACCAAATATCAATATTTATGGAAGCCCGTTTCCGGTACAAAAAAAAAGAAGTCATAATTATGAGATAATAAAGTCATAATTATGAGATAATAAAGTCGAAATTATTAGATAAAAAGTCATAATTATGAGATAAAAAGACCTAATTATGAGATAATAAAGTCAAAATTATGAGATAAAAAGAAATAATTATGAGATAATAAAGTCGAGATAATAATGAGATAATAAATTATGACTTTTTATCTCATAATTATGAAACTTTTTTTTATTTTTTTGTGCGGTAACGGGCTTCCATAAATACCAGATAAATAGATACAAATGAAATGTAACCTCACCGTGATCAAAAGGGGAGCCGTCTTCAGCTAATTATCCCAGACCATGGTGATGAGGGCTTGGTCGGTGCTGGAAGATCTGCGCTTCCTGACAGCAGGAGGAGCTCCACTGCAGTCCTGTAAAACAGAGAGGGTTGTTAGTTGTTTTGTGAAAATGTAGATTTAGTCATATAAATCAATATGATAGTTAAAACTCTGTTTCCTCCACGCCTGCTTACCGGAGCGCATCCTGTGTCCTTGAGGCACAGCTCCACTTTGCAGTGCAGGTAGATCTCAGAACTGTGCTCGCTCCCCACAAACTCAAACATGAGGAAAGAGAAGGAGTTGGACTCTCCCAGTCCGTTTCCCACCATCTCCACCGTCTGGTCAGCGAGGTTCGGGCATCTGCTCAGAATCAGGACCACAGACATTGTTCAAATACATTCTGACCGATGGGTTTCATGACTTTTCTATGACTTTAAACCAAATGTCCATGAGCAAACATTTAGTGAAATCTGGGTGTAAACATGAAAAAGAGAGTAAATGTAGTATTTAAACTAACAATGAGAATACAAAGCATACAGTAAACCTTAAATGACTCAAATGAATGAGACAATAGTTTGATTAAAAGAATAAACATTTATATAGATGCCTGTATGTATGCCTGCTTATATTCTGAGCGTCTTTCTTTTAAAAGCATATTCATTATTTCAAACTCAGCGTAAATGAACGTCATGAACACATGAATATAACACATTTACATGACTTTTACTGAACTTTTTTTTTGACTTTTCCAGGCCTGGAAATAACCGTTTTAAAATGCCATGACTCTTCCAGGTTCTCCATGACCGTAAGAACCCTGCACACACACACGGTGAGGTCATCGGCAGTGGATTCTTTCAGAGTGTTTTTCTCACCCGTCGGTCACCAGGTCGTACGACACTCTGCCAGCAGTTTCCTCCTGGTTGGTCACCCAGCAGTCCGTGGTCACCACGGCGACCACGGCGTCGTCCAGCCCCTCCGTCTTCACCTGCAGCCAGAGCCTCTGGGCCAGCGGGACGTCAGCGCCGGCCGCCACCGGCTGCAGGAAGCCGGCGTCGGTGAAGGCGGCCATCGTCAGAGTGTAGTTCCAGGGTCCAGTTTCAATGGTCTGGAACACAGAGCTGGAGAGCACACACACACACACACACACACACACACACAATTGAGATAAATAAAAGCACACACAAAGACGCTCCGCTGGGCTCCACTCACCTGTCTCTGATCCTGATGGACATGCTCTCTGGCTGTGTGAAGGAGCAGGAGAACTGGATCTCCACCTGGTTCTCGCGGGTGATGGTTGAGTTGCTTTCCCTCATCATGACCTTGTTCGTGTAGACGACGCTGCTCTCGCCCGTCTGCATTGTGACAGGTTTAGAGTCATAAATCACACGCATGTTTCTATAAATAAAGACAACTAGTTAAACTCTAGTCAAGTGCCAAAAGAATGCATTTCTAGAAATCCTAACTTTGAAAACATGGATGTCACGCCTGGCCGAGCGCGTCGTGACTTTTCCACGAGACTACAGGTGATGAAGGCCCCTTTCTGGTACAAATGAAGCCACGTGGGGAGGGAGAGGGGGGGGGGGGGGGGTGCTGCGCTCATGTGATTGGTTGAAAATGCGGGTGACATCTGATTGGCTACAGATAGGTCCAAGTTGAAAAAAAAAACGCATTTGCTAATCCAGCCACGTCTGAGGAGTCTCAAAAAACCCACACACAAATGTGGAACCATCCACAAACAAAGGCAGTGCGATCCACAAATAGATAGAAAAATCCACGCACAAATAAATTTTTATATAAATGGTAATTTGTGCATTGGAATGTATGTGTGAATCATTCTGTGTGCATTTGCAATTATTGACACTGATCTGACCCCGTAGCTTTTTTGTGTGATCGTTGCGAGCCGAAGACCGAAGGAGAAGCACCCACCGTGACCTCCGTCCCGCAAGCGTTCCCCTCGAAGCTGAACGTCACATTGTGGGTCTCCCCGTCCGACTGACCGGTGCAGGCCGGGTCGATGAGGTGTAAGGTCGAGGGGTCGACGCCCCGGTCCCACAGCAGACATTCAGCCACGGTCACGCTGCCAGAGTACCCCATGCAGACTGTCGGATCGGCTGAAACACACCAAAGCACCAAGAAAACCTTTCAGGAGGGTTCCTTCTCCACAGCTGTTGCATTGTACCTACAGTGTCTGTTGCATTGTACCTACAGTGTCTGTTACATTGTACCTACAGTGTCTGTTGCATTGTACTAAAGTGTCTGTTGCATTGTACCTAAAGTGTCTGTTGCATTGTACCTACAGTGTCTGTTGCTTTGTACTAAAGTGTCTGTTGCATTGTATCTACAGTGTCTGTTGCATTGTACCTAAAGTGTCTGTTGCATTGTACCTACAGTGTCTGTTACATTGTACCTACAGTGTCTGTTGCATTGTACCTACAGTGTCTGTTGCATTGTACTAAAGTGTCTGTTGCATTGTACTAAAGTGTCTGTTGCATTGTACTAAAGTGTCTGTTGCATTGTACCTACACTGTCTGTTGCATTGTACCTACAGTGTCTGTTGCATTGTACCTACAGTGTCTGTTGCATTGTACCTACAGCGTCTGTTGCATTGTACCTACAGCGTCTGTTGCATTGTACCTACAGCGTCTGTTGCATTGTACCTACAGCGTCTGTTGCATTGTACCTACAGCGTCTGTTGCATTGTACCTACAGCGTCTGTTGCATTGTACCTACAGCGTCTGTTGCATTGTACCTACAGCGTCTGTTGCATTGTACCTACAGCGTCTGTTGCATTGTACCTACAGCGTCTGTTGCATTGTACCTACAGCGTCTGTTGCATTGTACCTACAGCGTCTGTTGCATTGTACCTACAGCGTCTGTTGCATTGTACCTACAGCGTCTGTTGCATTGTACTAAAGTGTCTGTTGCATTGTACCTAAAGTTGATTGGTACGTGGCGGCGAAGAGGCCCCGACAGTGGCAGCGGGCTTCACCGAGCCTCTCGCTACAGAACTCGTGTTCATGGCAGGACAGGTCCAGACAGGCCTGAGGCGCTACAGACACACACAGACAGATGAGCTTCACTTTCAAACCATTTTCAGTCAACCACACTGCTTTGACTTTTTTGCGTGAACGGTTCTCGTCCCATCTCGTCAAAAAGTTAAAACGAACGATGATCTTACAGCAGCTGGCCGCTGTCCTCCAGTCCCCAACTGCGACGCCAATTCTCAGGTAACAGACCTCGGCGTAGGCCTGCAGGTACCGGCAGGGGAGACGCTCCGGCGTGTATTTGCACGAGGAGGTTTTGCACGCGGCGATGTAGGGCGCTGGGTCAATGTGCTTGTGGCAAGTGGTGAAGAGGTCCTGACCCATTAGATCACAGCTGATCAAGAGAGGAAGAATGAGAGTACAGGATCAGTTTATAGCAGTATGTTGTGCTCATCCTGCTGGATGAAGGGGTGCTTGGTGTGTGTTGTGATGGGTCCGTTCTTACAGGTTTGCTGTGATGCCGCAGGCCACCGCGTCGCCGTCGGGGACGCTGGTCTGAACCTCGCAGCTAGGTGGAGACAAACAGCACGTTCACTTTTTACATTACATTACATTACATGTCATTTAGCTGACGCTTTTATCCAAAGCGACTTACAATAGTGCATTCAATCATGAGTACAAACTCAGAAAAACAACAATCAATAATCAATAATCAATAAAGTGCAGTTTCTTCACTAGAGTTAAATTTCGAAAATTACAGAAAATTACAAAGTGCTATAAATAAGAGACATCAAGTGCTACTAGAGTGCTAGTACAGTGCTACCTTCCTTATTCAAGGTGTAGTCGAAAGAGATGCGTTTTTAGTTTTCGGCGGAAGATGTAGAGACTTTCTGCTGTCCTGATGTCAATGGGGAGCTCATTCCACCATTGAGGAGCCAGGACAGCAAACAGTCGTGACTTTGTTGAGTGTTTAGCTCGTAGTGACGGAGCTACAAGTCGTTTAGCAGAAGCCGAGCGGAGTGCCCGAGCTGGGGTGTACGGTGTTACCATGTCCTGTATATAGATAGGACCCGATCTGTTCGTGGCACGATACGTAAGTACCAATGTTTTGAAGCGGATGCGGGCGACCACCGGTAGCCAGTGGAGTGTGCGGAGGAGGGGGGTAGTGTGGGTGAATTTCGGGAGGTTGAACTTTGAAGACTTTGAAGCCTTTACGACATTAACCCTGGAACACTAACTATAAAAATAGTACACCATCACTAACGTCGGGTATATTTCACTCGATATAATGTACCTGATAAAATATACTTCTCATCAAAATATATTAAAATATTACAATACAAGGCAAGTTGAAGTACTCTTCTTTTATTTTACCCTATATAACTTCTCATAAAACAAAAAACAGGTATCATGGGGGAACCCTGAAAAAAAGGCTCAAAATCGGGTGAAAAATTAGGGAATCGTCAATGAAACATGATTAAAAATATAAATAGCTATGAACTTGTTCTTTGGTCCACATGTTCCTGGGACATGTGAGTCTAGTCCTGTGAAGGAAAAGTCTCCTTCAATGTTAAAACCCATCCGGAATATTTTCACGCCCACCTTCAATAAGACACGCCTACCTTCAATAAGACACGTCTACCTTCAATAAGACACGCCCACCTTCGATAAGACACGCCTACATTCAATATGACATGCCCACCTTCAATAAGACACGCCTACCTTCAATAAGACACGCCCACCTTCAATAAGACACGCCCACATTCAATATGACACGCCCACCTTCAATAAGACACGCCTACCTTCAATAAGACATGCCCACCTTCAATAAGACACGCCCACCTTCAATAAGACACGCCCACCGTCAATAAGACACGCCCACCTTCAATAAGACACGTCTACCTTCAATAAGACACGTCTACCTTCAATAAGATACGTCTACCTTCAATAAGACACGCCTACCTTCAATAAGACACGCCCACCTTCAATAAGACACGCCCACCTTCAATAAGACACGCCCACCTTCAATAAGACACGTCTACCTTCAATAAGACACGCCTACCTTCAATAAGACACGTCTACCTTCAATAAGACACGCCTACCTTCAATAAGACACGTCTACCTTCAATAAGACACGCCCACCTTCAATAAGACACGCCCACCTTCAATAAGACATGCCCACCTTCAATAAGACATGCCCACCTTCAATAAGACACGTCTACCTTCAATAAGACACGTCTACCTTCAATAAGATACGTCTACCTTCAATAAGACACGCCTACCTTCAATAAGACACGCCCACCTTCAATAAGACACGTCTACCTTCAATAAGACACGTCTACCTTCAATAAGATACGTCTACCTTCAATAAGACACGCCTACCTTCAATAAGACACGTCTACCTTCAATAAGACACGTCTACCTTCAATAAGACACGTCTACCTTCAATAAGACACGTCTACCTTCAATAAGACACGTCTACCTTCAATAAGATACGCCCACCGTCAATAAGACACGCCCACCTTCAATAAGACACGTCTACCTTCAATAAGACACGTCTACCTTCAATAAGATACGTCTACCTTCAATAAGACACGCCTACCTTCAATAAGACACGTCTACCTTCAATAAGACACGCCCACCTTCAATAAGACACGTCTACCTTCAATAAGGCATGTCTACCTTCACTAAGACACGCCTACCGTCAATAAGACACGCCCACCTTCAATAAGACACGTCTACCTTCAATAAGATACGTCCACCTTCAATAAGACACGTCTACCTTCAATAAGACACGCCTACCTTCAATAAGACACGCCTACCTTCAATAAGATACGTCCACCTTCAATAACAAAGTGAGCAGCATGAAGCTACACAAGGAACCACACAACTCAGATAAAAGCAACACAATGAAAATGACGTAAACACAATCGCTCAGGTGAAAATCACCCGAC